>PVHY01020640.1:0-25190 GCA_004024945.1 Uropsilus gracilis
AAATAAATAAATAAATAAATAAATAAACAAATAAATAAATAAATAAAATTGATAAGCCCCTTGCAAAGCTCACAAAGGAAAGAGAAGAGAAAATTTAAATAAACAGAATCACAAATGAAAGAGGAGAAATTACAACAGATACAAAAGAAATCCTAAGGATAATAAGCAATTACTGTGAACAACTATATGGAAATGAATACAACAACCTGGATGAGATGGACAGATTCTTAGGAAAATACAACTCTCCAAAATTGAACAAAGTAATAGAGAACTTAAATAAACCAATCACAAGCAGCGAAATAGATGCAGTCATCAAAAGTCTGACTAAAAAAAAGAGCCCAGGACCTGATGGCTTTACAAATGAATTCTGCCAGACATTCAAAGATTAAATAATGCCTGCACAACTAAAGCTTTTCTAAAAAATTGAGAAAGAAGGAAAACTGCCAAACACATTCTATGAAGCAAACATCACACTCATTCCAAAACCAAATGAGGTAAGGACAGCACCAAGAAAGAAAACGATAGACCAATTTCCCTAATGAACACAGATGCAAAAATGTTAAACAAAATCCTGGCAAACTGAATCTAACGATGCATAAAAAGCATTTTTCACCATGACCAAGTGGGATTTATCCAAGGAGCACAAGGATTGTTCAACGTCCAGAAATCAATTAACATACTACACCACATCAATAAAGAGAAAAACAAAAACTACATGATAATATCAATAGATGCAGAGAAAGCATTAGACAAAGTTTAGCATCCATTCATGATAAAAGCCCTTGAAAAATTGGGGATTAAAGGAATTTACCTCAACATAATAAAAGCCATTTATGACAAACCTATGGCAACCAGGCAAGGATACCCACTCTCCCCACTACTCTTTAACATTATACTGGAAGTTCTAGCTAGGGCAACAAGGCAAGAAAAAAATCACAAAAGGGATACAAATAGGAAAAGAGGAGCTGAAGCTATCATTACAAGCTGATGACATGATTCTCTATATAGATAATCCAAAAAAATCCGCAGAAAAATTGCTTGAAATAATAAACAAGTTCAGTAAGTTAGCAGGATACAAAATCAACACACAGAATTTGGTAGCTTTCCTATATGCAAAAAGTCAAATAGAAGAAGAAGAAATCAGAAAAACCAACCCATTTACCATCATACCAAAAAAAATAAATATCTGGGAATAAACCTAACAAATCATGTGAAAGAACTATACAAAGAAAAATTTAGAACACTGCTAAAAGAGATTGAAGACATAAGGAAATGGAAAGGCATTCCCTGCTCATGGATTGGAGAATTAATATCATCAAAATGGTCATCCTACCAAAAGCAATCTACAGATTCAATGTAATCCTGTTAAAAATTCCAATGACATTTTTTAAAGAGATAGAACAAAAATTACTGAAATTCATGGGGAATAACAAAGGACCTCAAATATCAAAAAGACTGCTCACCAGAAAAAAAAAAAGAGAATGGAGGTATTACAATTCCAAACTTCAAACCATACTACAAAGCCATAATTAAAACAGTTTGATACTAGTACAAAAACAGACAATCAGATCAATGGAACAGAACTGAGTGCCCAAAAATAAAACCACACATATATAGTCAACTAATCTTTGACAAAGGAGTTGAAAAACTTACATTGGAACAATGATAGCCTCTTCAGTAAATGGTGCTGGGAAAATTGGACTAAGATGTGCAAAAAAAAAAAATGGACCAAGACAACTCCCTCATACCATGTACAAAAATCAATTCAAAATGGAAAAAAGATTTAGATATCAGACCTGAAACCATAACATACTTAGAGGAAAACTTGGGCAAAACCCTCCATGAATTACAATTCAGAAATCCCTTTCTGACACATCTACAGAAGGCAAAAAATGAAGGAAAACATAAACAGATGGGACTGCATCAAATTAAAAAGCTTCTGTACAGCAAAAGAGACAACACACACACACACACACAAAAGAAGCCCAACCCAATGGGAAATAATTTTTGCCCTCCAAAAAAGTGATAAGGGTTTAATAACGAAGATTCACGAGGAACTCACACAACTAAACAAAAGCAAAACAAGAAGCCCAATCAAAAAATGGGAAGAACTAAAAAGACACTTCTCCAAAGAAGAAATACAAATGGCCAAAAGGCACATGAAAAATTGCTCAACGTCACTAGTAATAAGGGAAATGCAAATCAAAACTACAATGAGATACCACCAGTAAGAATGGCCCACATCCAAAGAACAGGCAACAGCAAGAGCTGGTGTGGATGTGGAAGAAAGGAACACTCTTACACTGTTGGCAGGAATGTAAACTGGTTCAACCACTATGGAAAACTGTGTGGAATACCCTCAAATTAATGAACATGGAACTTCCATTTGACCCAGCAATTGCTCTTTTGGGAATCTACCCAAAGGAGAACTCAATATCGGTACAAAGGGAAACCTGTGCTTGGATGTTTACTGCAGCACTATTTATAATTGTGAGAACTTGGAAGCAACCTAACTGCCCCAGAACAGATGAGTGGATGAAAAAAGATGTGGTATATATACACAATGGAATATTACTCATCAATTAAAAATGACAAATTGGTTGATTTTATGAACATGGATGTACTTAGAAGAAATCATATTAGCAGAAATAGGTCAGAAAGAAAAACACAGAAACCAAATTGTTTCACTAATATATGGGACATAGGAAAAAAATAAAAACCATGAGGAAAAGTCAAAACAACCTAACCAACAAACTAAAGCACACAACTTGGGGCAGGAGGGGAAGGGGGGGGAATAGTGGGGAGGGGAGGGGGTGAATCCCTGGGATTACAAAGATATGACATTTATATATAAATAAATTTTTAATGACATTGGAAGTTAACTAGCAATCTCTTTTCCAGTTCATTTCTTCAATAACCTAAATATCTATTTGTGCCATATTTAGAGTGAACAAAACATACTTTCCTCTTTCCAAGCCACCTACTACATCCATGATGAAGTTTAGTGTCTTGTTTAATGTTCAGTTTTCTCTACCATGTCTGGAGGTGACTACCCATAATCTGATAGGGAATATGTTTAATGATTATCTCTCACCCACATAATTAGTATACAGCAACGGGGCTGGAATGGAAATGATGAAAATTTCCATTTGCAAAATAACAATCATAACTAGTCTATAAGGAGTAACCTGCTTCTCAAATATTGTGGACTGCTCTTCAAATATTGTGGACTCCACACCTAATAACCCCTTGGATAAATCATTCGGCACCCCCTTTTCTAATAACTTTGAAATATAATATTGTTCCTGTCATCCATGCCCCTGACATTGCATTCAAGAATTTCTTATTTATCATCTTACATGATTACCTTTGAAATGTATTTGGGGGAATATATCCACTGTGTTATTTAAAGGAATATGTGTAGTCTTCAATGAATTAATAAATAAGAATAAATCCTAGAATTGAGAAACTCAACACTCATTTTGAAAATTAGTATGAAGTTAAAAGAAAGTATATAGCATGAATGAGGATAGAGGCTGAATATAAAAAAATAGAAAGCACGTAGGAAGGAAAAATTAAGATCAAGGGGTTCTTGATTTTGTTTTTGATAAGACCAATGAAATAGCTGTTTCTATTATCTGCCGCTGGCATGCAGGCTTGGGGGGTGGCAGGGGAGGACTATAAAGGCAGCCCCTCTCTTTCATTCTCACCCCAATTAGTCCTCAGAAGGAGTGAGAAGAGAACTAACAATCCATTGGACAGATTGAATTGGTGAGGGACCATAGCAAGGTATTGTGCACAAACACGAGCAGAATGCAGGAGGAGGAACTGTGAGAATGAAAACGTATAATGGACTGGAGAAATGATTATGGACATCACCTGTCACAGAGTCACACCTAAGGCCACACAATGAGTGGTCATGCCAAAAGCTAAAGGCTGATATGCAACTCAAGAAAGCAAGGTGCTCCTCCCCATTCCGTGGGAGAAGAAGGTCACAGAGATAGGGCTGCAGCCCCACACAAAGCTACAATCTGAAGGAGAGGAAATGACCTGCAGTCTTTCAGCAGATGCCTTTCACAATGAGTATCTTCTACAATAAATGGAATTGATTGAAGTCCGTCAACAAGGAGAAAACACTAAGAGATTCCAAAATGAGAATGAACTGCTACCCAGTACAGAGATAAAACTGAACGTCTACCAACAAGGGTTGTTATATTCTAGGATCACAGTCCCTCACCCAAGAAAAGGACATTGCCACAGTAAATGAAGACAAAGGACTCAACATAGATCAAAAAACAACAAGAAGAGGGGCCGGAGTGATTAGAGGGGGTCGTCAACAGGGGTTGGGGGGAAGACTCTCCAATACCCATTTGCCTACACTGTAAAATCTAAAGTATGAATAAAATTAAAATGATAAAAAATAAATAAATGGAAAGATAAAAAAAGAAATAGACCAATCTACTGTTAAAAAATGACAGCAAAAATTGAGATGTATAGGAATAAGAGGATAAAAGAGAAAATGATAAGTAACACTACATATAAATTTATGGTACAAATTTATAATTCAAATAGATCATTTTCCATAAAATATCTCACACACAAAAACATACATATGTATACACATACACAAACTGTTGCCCCAGATGAGAACCCTGTCTAAATATCACTTGACTCTTTGCCCTTTCCATGTTTTATTTTCCTTTATTATATTTAATAGTAATATATACTATATGCATTCATTTATCTATTTTATATTCTTATGCACACAAATTTAAACTGAAGGCTACGACTTTATCTTTCTCACCAATTGTAATGATTTTAACAATGGCTAACACAGAGAAGGAACTTATTAAATCATGTATTAAAAAAAACAACTAAGCTTTCCTACCAAATAAATACTTGATTTGCAAAGACAACCTGCAAAATGAGACATGAAAGAAATTTAGTAAAAGATTTTTTCAGTTCCCAAAAAAAGGTTAAATTATATTTTACTTGAATTTCTCTTACCATATAAAAGTGGACTTTCCTACACATGCTAAAGCAAACTGCTTCTTGCCCCAGATAAAGAACTGAGTTTATTTAAGGGATAAAAATCCATTAAATGAGAAAATTAGCACTGTAAACTTCATTTCTTTCCAGATAAAAATAGAACTACTATTAAAGTCTCATTGAAAGTATATTTCTAATAAGAATTCTACCAATATTGCCTTTAAAAAGAATTCAAGTAATTTATCAGGCATGGCCTACATTATAAATAACTACTAATACATACTATTCAGTATTCAAATGAGTTGTTTATAATATCTTCTTCCAAAGAATTACAGTACTTAACTTCTGAAAAAGGAAACTTCTTGATTTTTTAAAATTTTCTCTCCTATCACAATTTGTTAAATTTCCTTTCTTTCAGAACTTCTGAAAGAGAAATTAGATAGACAATAAAGAATGCTCACTATTCATTTGTATACACACACACATGCATACACATTGAAAAGAGTTATATTATCTTTTATATTATCTTTAAACCATTAAAAGATAAAAAAAAGATGTTACAGGCTTCACTTGCTAAGTCTTAACCCTATGCTCTTCCCTGAGACTGAATAGGTTCTAGTGCCTGCAGAAGATAAACAAGACGTTGTTCACTGATCAGATATAGGAGAGAAAAGCTATAGATATCTAGAGTCCAGATAAGAGAAACAGCTAATTATAAAAAGGAAAATTAAAACCAAATTTTGAATCCAATGAGAGCTTGCAATAAAGTAAGTCATGTTTATAGTTGTTCCCTGGAGGTCAAACTACTTTCCCCCCAAAGAACTAAAGAGAAAGTAAAAGAACACGTTGAGTTCTCTCTGTTATTGTCACCAAAACTTCTATCTTTGAGAGGAGAGGGGACAGAGATGAAACAAATTGCAAGCTAGTGAATTACTAACTCATGAAAATCACAACCTTTGTAGAAGTAACTATTTGGGTGATATAAAAACCAGTATTAAATGTATTTTTTCTTGAAATAGTTTTCATAGTTTTCTTCTACCTGATTTAAAAGTTAACACCAAAAGCCATTATTATAAAATTGTGTTGATGTGCTAAAAATGTCTATAGAAGTCATTTGTAAGATTAAAATAGCACAAAGAAGTGGGACTGAGTAAGGCACTGTTTTAAAGCAAAGTTTTTGTATACACTCAAAATTAGGTTGGTATTAATGTAAGCTAGATTCTTTTAAGTTAATATGCAAATTATAATTCCCAGGGTAACCAATAAGAAAATAACTTAAAAATATAGAGTAACAGAAACAAGGGAATTACAATTAGACAATAAAATTTACCATTTAATAGACAAGTATGTGATGATATTCATAGCTATGTTCTCTTTGAAATATCTTATATTTTATCTTTTATGTTTAGAGTTTATTCATTTTTTTTAATTGAAGTCTGAGATCTAGGTCAAATTAACTTTTATTGGTATTCAATTGTTTCAGCATCATTTATTGAAAAGTTTATTCTTCTTTGGAAGCTTACTCTGTCAAATATAAGATGGATATGGAGGAAGATATTTCTCATTTTTCTATTGAATCCCATTACTCCATGAGTTCATTCCTCCATGAGTATTACATTGTTTTAATTACTGTAGCTAGTAAGACTTAAAATGAAGTAGTGGGATTCCTCTAGCTTTATTCTTATTTCTCAAAATGATTCTAGTCATTCTAATTTCTTTGGAAATTTTAAAATAAAATTGTCTACCTACTGATAGTGACAATTTTCAAGAAGACTTTTCTTTAAAAAATGGAAAAAGATGCATAAATATACGTGTTTATATATGTTAATGGAGAAACTAGTATTTTACATTAGAAAAGACTAAACAAAAACTAAAAGAGAAGATCTACTTTTGTCATTTATTAGCAATGTAATTTTAGGTAAATAATTTACTTTCTCTAATTTTCAGTTTATTTATCCAGCAAGTGAACAGATTGTACTAGGCTCATTAGAAAAACTAGAGCTTTATATATAAAGGACTCATTTTGAATAATATCAGTAGACTGATGGTAATCAACAATCCCTTACAGCAATTCTGGGGTCTGCAACAAGATGTATTAAGCTTGTATTGAAATGTTTGTGAAAATATCATGAAAGTTAAATGTACTGAAGAAAATAGATTGTGATTAGAAAGTAAAGAACAGCAAGTCGGGCATGGAAGGAGGCAGATTATTCACCATTAGTATGGAAAATATTTGCATAAGGCTACTGCAACCAGTTTCATTGAATTTAAAATGTCATTGATTGTAACAGCATCATTAACTTCTGTTCCACTAAGTAAAAAAATGAAAATGTTATAAATTATAACCATAAAACCTTGTCCAATTTTTTTAGTGATTAAATGTGGAAGCAATGTGTCTTAGAATCGATAAAGGGTACAGATCCTTCTAAACGTCAAGCCTGAGTAAGAGAATCAGAGAAACCAAATTCCTGGCTTTGCTACATATAAGCTGCATGACCTTTGAAAAGTTATTTGATCTTTCTAAGCCTCAATTTGCTCCTCTGAAAATATGAGGATAATAAGGGCAAAATGCTTCAAAGAATTGTACAGATTAAAAAGTTAGTGCCTTCAAAATTCTTAATGTCATTCCTGATATATAGTTTCTAATAAAAAATCTCATTTATTGGTATTTTAAGAGTTATTATTAGAAAGAACCTACATTGCTCAGCCTTGGTACAAGTTAGTAACCCCTCTTACTTAAAGCAAGACTCTATAGTTACTTTTTTTTCTATTCCTCTGTCAGAGTTCATGGTCATTCACTTCCTCAAAATTTTCACTGCCCATTATCTCTCAGATATCTACCTCATCTTTAAAATATTCAAGATGAATACCTTACGAACTTCATATCTCCATTCTATCATTTTTGATTCATTTTTTATTGAGGTAACTGGTTGATGATTCAAAGTTAAAGTATCATACCTCTTTAGATATATGTTACCAGAACACATCCACCACAAAGGCACCCTTAACCTGCAATATCCTGATCTATACCCTTCCCTTCTGTGCTGGTACTTAATTTTCTGTAGTCAGATTTCTTGGTTTAGTTCTATCTCACACCTTTTGTTTCTCTGTATTTCACATTTAAAATGAAGTCATCCAGTATCTGTATGTCTCCTTCTGATTTATTTTCCTTAGAATTATCTCTTCCAATTCCATTCATATTGTCACAAATGGCAGAAGTTTCTCTTTTTTCACAGCAGGGTAGTATTTCATCTTCCCAAAACATCCCTCTGTCTTTGGGCATTACTGCTTATATAAATTAGCTATTGTGACTAACGCTTCAGGAGAATCTGTAAACCTTAAAATTAATGCTATTATTTGAACATATACCTAGCAGTAGAATTGGTATGTGATGAGGTCTCTTAAATTTTTAGAAACCTCTATACTGTTTTCCATAAGAGCTCACCATTCTGCATTCCACCAACAGTATATGAGGCTTCCTTATTCTCCATATCCTCACAGTTATTTCTGATTTATTTGGTATGAGCCATTCTCAAAGGTGTGTGGTGGCATCTCACTGTGGATTTGATTTGCATTTCCCTGATGATAAATGATGATCAGCATTTTTCCATATATCTGTTGACTATCTTCTTTGGAGCAACCCCTATTTAGCTCTTCTGCTTATTTTTTGATTGGGTTATTTTTTTCTCTTTTTAGTAAGTTGTATGTGTTCTTTGTAGTTCTTGTATATCAGCCCACTGTAATCTATATAGTGTAAAAATATTTTCTCCCATTCAGTTTCACTGCGTAAAAAACTTTTAAGTTATTGTAATTTATTAGTTAGATACCTGTCTCCCACTACTAGGAAACATAAGGAAGGCAGAATTATTCCCTTTCTTGCTCATCTTACTACCCTTGGACATAGAGTAGTAAAAGATATAATTAATGAATGTTGTTCTTGGAAACAATTACATGAACAAAGATTGACACAGAAAGTAAATAATTCAGTCTGAAAGAAAAGAGGATCCTTCTATGCTCAAATGTTGTCTTAGTGAAATTCCCCCAATATAAACAAGGGTTTGTGAACAACAGTTCTAAGAAGTCATTATAAAAATACTCTGGTAAAGAGGTAAAGTTAAGGGAGCATCCAATTAGTTATTTGAAATCAAACTCAATAATCTTCCTTTGCTGAATGATCAAATTTTGCATAGCTATGTATAGTAAGTAACCTCTGGTTTAAAACATTCCTAACTCACCCCAGCCCCTGTGCCTTTCTTCATTAAGTCCCTGATAGCCTCATCAATCACCTTATCCTAAATTGCTAAGACCATTTCCAGACCGAAGTGTTTGTTTAAAAATTGTATTATAAATATATAACTACAGATGGATTAGTTTTGCTTATATGCTGCTAGTATAACTTCACCTATAAGCTTCACAAGATATGAACTACAACTGAATTACTTACTAATTTCTTCTAGCACCCCTACTTCTAATATGAAAAAGTATTTAATGGAGGTTAGAAGTAGAGGCACAGATTACAGAACATTCTTCTTTTGTTACTACAAAGAAACCTGCAGCATCACACTGAGACAAATTTCATACATACAATATATAATGAGGTAGAACTACTAAGTGTCTGAGAGATCATTTTCTAAAAGAGAAACCAATGCCATTGACTGTTTAATAACTAGTGCTCAAAACAATAGATGACAGCAGTTAAGAAAAGTAGCTTAAATGTATACAGAGCTGAGTACATTTTGATCACAACTACTTGCCAGTAATTATCTCAAATATTTTAGTTAGCTTATCCAAGTTGAACTTGCAGATTATTTTTTTAGAAGAACAACTTATAAATGGTACTCACTGTTTTGTTTTTTTTTTTTATGATGAACATAACATTTGGCAAACTGGAAGCTCTTTTTTACAATTAACCATTTTTAAATTAATATATTTTAAAACGCCAAAATTAGGCATTTTTGCTTTTTTGCTAACTTGATTATCAGCATTCATTCTGATTTTCACTCATTCTAACTGCCATCACAAACATAATTGAAGTATCTGAAAAAGGAGTACAAAATGCTAAAAAATTTGAAGGACATTCTTTTCATATTCTTAGTTCTGAACTATTTTCCTTCATTTCCATAAAACTAATAGCAGAAATTTTGAAGTCCACATCTGTCCTTTGCCTAGGACACAACAAAATAAGACAACTTGGTAATTATTACTTTAATAACTACCATTGCTCCTATATGTGCAATGTACATTTTGCTATTATGTAAAGAAAAAGAAAACAACAAAGAAAGAAATGAGGTAAACCAGTTAAGGCACCAAAAACTCACTGGAATCAGATATACTACAGAGAAATAATATGAATTTGTTGTTGGGAAAACAAATTCCATTTGCAGGATAAATTCTCATTCAAGGTATGTCTATGTCTTTCTTCTCATCAGTGCCATAGAAGAATAGAAGTCTCCAGGATGAATTGTTTATCTAATAGTTTACTTCTCTAGATTCACAGCTTATACTTGTCTATTGCCTCTGAGACTTTTCTCTTTCTTTCTCTTTCATTCATTTATGAATTAATACAGGGAAAGGTCAGTTTTATAAGTCCTGCACATTATATAAGTTATTGGCAGGAACACTCATTAAGAAAAAGAATACAGAAGGTTAAATATAATTTTGTTAGAGTCTTGGAAAGAATTCTGAAACTTAAGTCTCAATAAACATCTTGGCAAAAGTCCCTTTGTTTTACATGTTTCTAAATATTTTATTCACAAATTGTGCTTTATATATCAAGAGGACATCTCTAGGCATCTGATTTTGTTGGAAATGTTGCTCAAGGCATCATTTGCTAGAAATGGAAATGTAGTTGTTGTTCAGTTGTACTTTTCTGTTGGATTATATTTACAATGAATACCATGTCTGGGTCTGTCTAATTCACCACTGTGTCCTCAGTCAGTAAAGGTCTAATAAATGAATGGTTGAATTAACGAGATTATTTTATGGAGAAGCTCTCTAGATTAAAAAAGAAACAAAAATCAAAACACTGAAGAAAATGTTTTAACCAACAGAGTATTAAGTGAGCAAAGACAAGAGTGATTCATTCAACAACCTAAAGATACATCATGCCAGTCAGAAAACTGACAGGTTTGTGTTCAAAGACAATGATTTTGAAATCAGATTGTTAAGGAAGCCAGCCATAGGTTCTTGCAACTATGAAGTCAGTCACTAATAAACTCTTTCCATGCTTTCCAATGAAGATTTTCTTCATTGTAAGATTCAGAACTCTGGGAATCAATGTCAATATGCAAAATTCTTTTGTAGAGAACAATACAGTTATGTGGGTTTGCCTCCCACCTACATTCCTTAACATTCCTTAAATTGACTTGTTTGGATAGAGATTTAAGTTCAGGTTTTAGGGTCAGAGAAGAATGACATTTCCTCTCTACATATGATGGCTAAAGTTGTCAAGAGTACTTGGAAAAGATTATCTTCAAATATGGAAATATGCACATGACAGTTTCATAATGTGGTAACCATTCATTTGGATTTGCTAAATTCTATAATAAATAAGACATGAGTCACACAAACTACTTGAAGCATAATAGCTCGGGGCCCCACAGAAATACTTTGAATGAATTATCTGCTATGACCCTTGTGATTTAATGTTCTGCCCAAAACTTTTATAAAGTATCAAGTAAAAATTTCTTAGTACTTTCTGATTATTTAAACAACAAAAATGGAGACCTTATAAACTGCTCAGGTTGCCTCCAAAATAGATCTGCATGATTCTATGTGTCACTAAATTTCTTTCCAAGAAATAATATGCTACTGTGGAGAAATTTTCATCCTCTTTATTAGACATGGATGTTACTTAGTTCTGTATGTTTCTTTTTTGCCTTAGCTGTCAGGAAATTAAGCCAAATTGTCTGCCCAACAATAACTCTGAAAAATTTGGTGACATAAAAACTGTTTTTATTCAAGTTTCTCTCATCTCTCTCTTTAAAAAAAATATGCATTTTAAAGAACCATACATCTTTAAAGAACCTTACATCTTTCCAAAAACATCAGCTATAGAAGAAATGTTACCTGTTAAAATGTACATAATGGAAATTCATTTATACATTTCAGGAGAGTATATAGATATAATTCATCATTCAGTTCAAATATATTTGATCTCCTACAACAAACCCAATATACCATTGTTAGAAAATTAAAAACAAAGATATTATTCAATCACATAAACTAAAAATCTAATTGGAGAGCTGTGACCTAAAATTTACGCAACACTAGAGTCATACAACAATTAACCAAAAGTTCTAGGTATTCCAGGAGATCAGAGCATTAATTCAGTCAGCTCCATTGGGACACTGTTGTCTCATCCCCCTGGAGATAGACACCTTACTTTGTAATTTATCATCTATTCAACAGATAATGGTTTTACTGACTTATGACTTTATTTTTTCATTATATTTGAAAATTACTCTAGTTGTAAAGTCAGTTAGGTTTTGAGCACTAACCATTTAAATCTGAATTGAATTAATAGCATGTCTGAAAGTAAGTACTAGTTGTAAAAACAAAAGCCAAAGCAGAATAAATGAACCAAATATGAATGGCAAGAAGCCATTCAAACAGAGGAGAGCATAATATGAGTCATTGGCTATCAATGAGGGAAAATACAGATATACTAATGTTTGCTTACTATATAGTAATTTGATCAGGGTTATAGCAAATCACATTACTACCAGACAGCCTAGAATACAATATGTCTATGCATGACAGTAAGTTTTACTTTATTACCATATATCCCTGTCTCCCACCACCAAGATATAATTCTTTCCTCTCTTTCTTATCATACTATTCCTAGTACATGGTGTTTTGGTTACAGAATAATAAAAGATACATTTGATGAATGTTGCTCAAGGAAACAATTATATAGAGAATGATTGACCCAGAGTAAACAATGCAGGAAAAGAGGATCATTCTACAATCAAGTCCTGCCTTAGGCTAGATTCCCCCACTACAGACAAGGACCTGTGAAGAACAATTTTTTCTAGTTGACTATAAAAATATTGTTAGAAAGGTAGAGTCATGAGGTGGGGAATATAGGGGAGTCAATAAGGGCTATGTTATCTAGCAGGTTCTGTACTAGGTTATCATTGTAAGCAGCTGGGAACGCTGAGAAAGGTTAGAATGATAACCCAGAAGTCCTACACTTCAGAGGTGAGAATGATGGAGTGTTTACTCTTCCACTTCTATCCAGTATTAGCAAATGGTGAATGCTGGAAATGTTAATCACCATCTTCTCTAGAACTTATCTGAAGCAAGACAGAGGCTTCTGCAGAGACTTGCAATGTGCTTTTACTAGTAGTATGCATGTTCTGAAATACTGTGTGTAAAGAAAATGTAGACATAAAAGCACTGTCTACTGGAAATGTTAACAAAATAGAGAAGTTAAATGTACTTCAACCGTTTAAGTTCACATGAAAAAAAATAGTAGTCTTCAAATAAATAAAGGAAAGTAAAAGAGCTAGTGACATCATACAAATAGGACACATCAGGGGGAAAATAAACAAATACAATGCAATGAAGGATTAGAAAGAAATAATATGTAAAAAATTCATTGGTTCCTGATCACAGAAAGATCATCAAGGACACTGAATTTTATCCTGGAAATAATTGAGAACCCTGAAAAAAATAATATATAACTATGAAGATATAGTATACAGACAGTTCAATTTTATAGCTATACACAGTAAATAATGAAATAATGCTATCTTAAAGTGTTTATCAAATTATATACTTCAGGCTTGAAAACCTGAATAAGAGAGGTGATTTAATATGGGCAACAACAAAAAGGTCAAAGGACATCACAAATTTTATCACTGAGGTACAGTAAATAAGGCAGAGAGCCCAACACTGCCAGAGTTCAAATCATTAACTCATGGGAATTGTGCTTTATTAAATGTCCTACATTTTAAGATGAATGATTATTAATCAATAAATTAAATCCTAATTAAGATTAATTAAAATCTTTCTCTTACATTTGATATATTTTAAATGATACTAAATACAAGTTACAAATTATCTGGTATTGATATCGTTTAAAAAAGTAAAAGTGTAGTTTTCACATACTTAACTACATGATTCTGGTAATTTGCAATAATGACAATAATTAGAAAGTAGGTTCTGACCCCAGGGTAGACAATGATCTGAAAATATACATACATATACATGTTTAATCAAATTTAAAATAAAAAATATATCATATCATAGAAAGTTGCTATAACATAGTGACTATGAATCTTTTAGATTTTTATTAATAAAATTTATGAGCAAAAAAATTAAGCAGGTTCTGAATTTATTAATGTCTATTCCTTCTATACACTTTACCCACTTTACCAAGGATTCTTAAAATGAATATTATATCACAGAGAAATTATCTTGGAGTTCTTGAGTAAGATTTTAAAACTTTTTTTTTTAATTGAGAAAACTTTGTCTCTCCTTGCTATTGTGCCAAGAAACATTCATTAAACACCTATCCTGCAGAAAGTTCTATTTTAAGTGCTAGAGTCATAAATACGAATAAGAAACTGCCCCAAGGTGGTCATTTATACTAGCAGGGGAAAGCCAGTTTCTGGTTATTGACTGCTACATAACAAACCCACTCCCAAGCTTACTGAGTCAAAACAACAATATTTATTTAACTCATGAGTCTGTAACTTAGGAGTTGGCAAAATCTGACTCCAATTATGTCACCTAGGACAGCTAAAAAATTGGAAACCAGAAATTCTGAAAGTTCTATTACTCAAATGACAGTGATTAACACTCAATGGCATCATCAATAACCTGAATAGGTCATGGTAGGAATATGGAAATGAGTAGATCTTACAAATCAGGATTAGGTATTAACTAATTGATTGATTGATTGGCTGAAGGACTTGTTAAGCATTTAAACAAACTGCTGAATTTCAAAGGCACTGTTAGAAAGTGTAACTATTCTCAGATACAAAACTATGACTGGAAAATGCTCTAGTGAATTTTCAAATATTATTTGCAGTTGAGCAAAAGAAACTGGCCTGGGTTTCCAAAATGGTCTTAAATAATTTTTTAAAATACTTCCATTGATGTTATAATTTTATGCATATTTGTATATTATATATGTAAATATATGCATGAACTATTTGTGCATTCATGTTTATGCCAAGTACATATTATCCTTTTTATTTCTTTTTTCCTACACGTACTAAGATTTTGCTAAACTTATTTCATCTACCTCAGGATAGCTAGAGATCATTATTTTATTAGGGTCTTATTTTCAGTATTATAACAATTTTTTATTTTAATGTATGTATTTATAGGCTTATCTTGAAATGTTATAGAGGGGTTTTTAGCCAGATATCATTTTAACTGGCATACAATTAACAAGGTTTTTGCATCTTTCTTTAGGCTAAAGGAAAATTACTAAGTAGGGCAAGTATCTTAGACTTTAATTTAGGTCATCTTTAGCATTAGTAATTTTCCCTGATTACAGAATTAAGTTATAAAACATGCCTATTTTTCAATAAAAATGAATATGTTAGGGCAAATAACAAATGGTTCTATTAAACTCCTTTGCATGTTAAATGTAAGGGATTGAATAAACTTCAATGCTGCATTACTAGAGTAATAGTTGTTGGTCCGAAACCCAAAGTATAACATTCAATGGGACCATATCTTGTCTTCATGTAAGGTGCAGAGCAAACACGTACACAACACTTGCCCCTTGATTCTGCACTATAAGAATAGGTATGACTGGACAGCATATCTTAACTAAGGTACTCTTCTATACAGGTATTAAAGATTTTGTCTTCAAATAAATCTCTCAGGAAAGAGTTGTTATCCTCATGTAGACTGAAACTCTGAGACAAAGAAATAAAAATAGATTTGCCCAACGTGACGCAAATAGAAAATGACAGAATTAAAGTAAATCACAGAGCTGTTGGACTAAAAGAGCAGAACTGATGAAACTCACTTTGGATAACTGGACATGATTTACTCCTTCATTTAAAATGGGGAAAAATGCTGAAATACATAAACTCCATAAGATAGTCACTGGAGGAAGACATAACAGTAAAATTTGAATCCCTCTTTTCTTTCATAAATAATTTTGAGCTTTGACAGGTTTACACTGTTTAAATATTCTTAGAGTTCTTTCTTTTTCATCTCTCCTCTTTGCATCTTTTGAGTATGGTCCCATATTTCACAAATTTAATATTTACATCTGAGAGCTGGAGTTACCATTTTAATTTCCTCCAGTCCACACATTCTGAAGTTTCCATAAAATCATGCAGAAATCTTACCCAGTCCAAGACCTCATGGGTAAGACTCAAATTGGCTCAAAGGTGACAATGGAGAAGATCCTTAAAGGTGACTGCAATTAACTTTAAATATACAATCTATATCCTTAATCACTTTTTCTCTTCTTTAAAGGTTGGAAAATTGCTTTGGTTGGATCATCTACTCAGTAGTTATAATAAGCTAAGCATACATTGATTTTCTGTCTAAAATGATGCATTGTGGAATACTTCCCAGAGTTTTTAACATTTAATTTACCACATCTACTTTATAAATCTAAACATTTTAAGAAAGCAGTTGGAATGAAACTATAAGAAAGTCACATTTGTTACAAGATTACATATATCTAACACCTCCACTGGCAAGTTTATGGCACCCTTTACTTTTTTACATCTTTTGTTTTCTTTACAGGATAACATACTGTTATGCAACAACTATTCACTGATAAACACTCTGTATTAGGTACTGCAGTTGGGACTGAGATGACACAATGAACAGACTCAGACCCCACTTGTAACGACTTTATATTCTCACAGAAGATACAGACAAGCAAATATAAGAACATGATGGCCATTCGTGGTGGGCAACATAATACCTCCCTACAGCTCAAGGTTGGGATGCTCTACTTGAGCATACCCAGTGTTCTCCCTAAGGACTCAACCTTTTGTTCCTAAAGGAATTGTAGGATTCCAATTCCTACAACAGAAACTAGAGCACTTTTGATATGTAAGTACTGGTCTAAGTTCTGTTGAGCAAGAAAGGGAAGATGTTCAGCTATACTTACTTGATTCAATAGTTAACCACATCATGATACTATGAGAGAGGAGTGGGAAAAAGAAATTCTTGTTCTATGAAAGCCAAGGGGAATGTTTGGCATGGCTGAGTAGATGAAGGTGTCTAAAAGAAAATACCTGTTGAAATCACTGTGGGTCAGACAGCCATAAAACATTTGGGAAATAACAATCTAGGATTCTCCTTTATATGTATTTAAGTTCCTTTGGTCTTTAAAGACACCGAAAATAGAGGTTAGAGATGAAATTACTTCAGGGTGTGACTTGTGTAGACAACAGAACATAAAACTCCAAGACACATGAAACTCCAGTCAATAGATAAGCAAGTGAGAACCTGGAGAAGCAAGTTAGGAACAAGTGTTTTCTCTCTGAACACTTAGTTCAGAGAAAAGTAGAAAAGAGCATATCCGTGGAGAAAGAACTAAGACATTCAGTAATAAATTAATCACAGGAAAAATAAACTCCAAATAAATAAACAAACAAATAAATGTTATATACACACATATATACATACAAAGGGATATGTGTGTATATGCATGTAAGATTTTTTAAATAATCAAAACAAAATATTGAAAATGATAAGAAAAATTTCCCCAAAAACTAAATTAAAAAAAAAGTAAAAAAAATAGATAGTAAATGATCAATATTAGCTCAACATCTTATAAGGGCAACACTTTCTACTCTATGAAGAATAGAAAAAAAACTTAGGAAAAGGAATCTACCAAAACTTTAATTTATAAATTTATCCAGAACTGAAGAACCTGTGTCTCCTGAATAAACAGATTCACAGAACATCCTGTTGAGGAGGTGATAAAGAGAAGAATAATCTATGCCAAACTGTATTATCATAATACATTTCGGAACATCAAGATAAAATCCTTCTTTGAAAATTAAAGCAGGTGACTCAACAAGGCATTAAAAAATAAGTTTTTCATTGAACTTTACTGACACTGGGAAAATAACGTAGTTATGCTTTCAAATTCAAGAACAAATAAATTTTAATCTAAACATCCAGAAGCATCTGAAGTGTCAATCAAGTGTAAAAGACTAAAGCCAAATTTCTTCATCATTATTAGCCTTTCTTAGAGTACATGAGAATGTACGAAATGAAACAAAACTAACTAGAGAATGGGTTCTCCAAGAAAGAGAGAAATTCACAAAAGAAAAAGAGGAGAAGGGAATTTCCATGGTTAGGGAAAAGGGATCCCAAATGACACTTGTGCAAGTGGCCTTCAGATTAACTGATCTCGATGGCAGTAGGAGATGATGCCCACCATGGGAACTGCAAGCTGCTAATGTCTTGATTAAATTACATTTTGGAAAATAGTATTATCTATTTATTGTCTTCATTGAAGCTCAGGACTAAGACTGAAAGATAAAGATAGTAAAGCAGAAAAATAAAATTATTAATTATAAGAAAATCAAAGGTTTGTATAAGGCTATCCAAATGTTTCTCAACTACAGTGAAGATTCTTGCTTAGTTCTTAAATGCACATTGTAATGACGATGTTCTAAACACATAGAGGAGAAAGGAAATTAGTTATATAACAGAAATGTTCTTCAACTATGTAACCAGAGTTGTTGATAATTATGCAAAATAGATTAAGAGCAATATGAAACTATCTGAAGGTGCCTAGATTAATACCTGGGAAGGAAAGAGTTGACTGTTAATGGGGAGCAGAACTGAAGTTATATGGTGGTGATGTGACACAGCCTGGCCGATAGGCCTAAGCCTTGCTTCTAGGCCAAAGGTCGTTCTCAGCCCAAGAATCTCCCAGCTCCAGGAAATCAGGCGAGCTTGCCTTCAACCAATCAGAGGTAGACAAGCTCCCTTGACTGATTGGTTGTCCTATGGAGAGCAGTCAACTGGAAGACAACCCAGCACCAGTCCAACAACAATGGCCTCCAGGGCCTAAAAACTGTATAAAAGACTAGACTCAGGGGAGAGAGGAGGTCCAGGCTCCATGTTCTGATGGGACTGCTTAGGCCGTGGACCAGGCTGAAGGTAGACCCTAACTTAAGCTAGTTAAAGCCTTTCTTGTTCTTGCATCGTGTGTGAGCGGAGGCTATTTATCCCGCAATCTGTGATGCAGATTTAACAGCAGTACAGGAAATATTTTACCTTGAGAACCACTAAAACTGCTGAATTTATTCTGAAAGTAAAGTTTTTAAATATACAGACTGTTTATTTTCACTGTTCATAGCAGGCAATTGTTTTTATTTCACTTTATAAGGTTTTCATTTCAATGTTTTTTATTCACTTACTCAATGTTTTCAAGGTATTTCCAGTATGATCTATGGGTTTGATTTTTTTTTTCATTTCCAAGATTACCTTTGACATTATTTATATAATACACTTAGCTAGCAAGATATTAGCAAACAATAAAGTATAAAAAATTTAAAAAGATCATATGCCAAAATGCCTAGTCTACTTGAGAACCAACGTGAAACAATGGCCTCTTTATCACTACACCATTAATCAAGCATTAAAATTAGAAAATAGCATATCCTCAACAAAGTGAAAGGATTAAATTCTTTTTAATGATTCTTCTTGTCATGTTCATATGCTCAATGCTGAATTTAACTTTTTTATGATCAAAATTGCCTACTGAAGTTTAGTTCCACATGTATTACTTGCACTTAGAAATCACAAATAGCTATAGACAATATTTCTTGCTAAGAAATCTTAAAATACATTCCATTTATAGTCCATTTTCTCTTTCAAATCGAAATCCATTTGTGCTAGGCTTTTATTTTTGCTTTCATTCTTAAGTTCCTTTAGTAGTTTGGTTTCTTTTATTTTTTTTTCTTATTCTTTCTGCCTCTCTTCTCATTATAAAGAGAAGAAATCTAAGTGAACGTGTTAGTGTGGTCATGAAAATTCCCTTATCTTCGTCCTGTATGAATCAGTCTGTTTCTCTCTAAAGCTACTTTTGATGACCTCAATTCAGTCTGCCTTGCACTAATAGAAAGATTGTTTAGCTAATGGACTGAAGCATAATAAAATTTTTTCTCCTCACTTCATTTGATCTATATGTAAGCTTTTATTTTCAGCTTTCAGTTATTTATGTGTGTATATATATATATATATATATATATATATATATATATATATATTTGGCCTTGCTTATAATAACAGTTCTGGTCATGATTATCTGGTGTGTCAAATCCTATTAAAGTAGGTTACCCCATCTCATAGTGTATATCTCTGCATAAATAACACAGGAAAAAACATTTATTTATAGTTACAATTAAAAGACAAATATATTCAGGTTAGGGCTGGGGAACATACTATAAACTGTGGTCAGTTTAGAACCAAGTATCATATAAAATATAGTAGATGTACTTTCATAATTCACCAAGTATGTTTCTTATAACTACATACAACATTATATTAAAAGGTAATGTAGCTGACAAACTACTGAGTGAGGTGGCATAAAATGGAGATAGCTGTTTCCACTGTTATTCGTGTACAGCAGTTTAGTGATCAACGCCCCAGCTATCTTTTGGGAATAAAACCAACCAACACCAGGGCCAGGCACACAGGGTAATAAACAGACACAGCAGACTTCCACCTATACATTAGAATAAAACAGATATCATCACCTAAAACAAAAAAGAAAAAGCACCTTGTGTGAAGAGAACAGCTTTAAGCAGGAAAGCAGAGTCTTCAGGTCCTGTAGGAAGTCAGCATTGTTAACCCACTATACACAGAGAAATAGCCAAATGGGCATTGTTCTTTCTTGGTTTCAGCAAAGTAGCTGCCTCCCCCATTCTATTATGTTATTAGTAACTCAATCCAACAATATCCATGAAGCAAACTGTGCATAATGCATGTGTCAATGAAGATTCCCCCCCCATATGTTAAATATTATTTTGTGAGGAAATGAGTTGGTTTAAGGAGAAGAAAATATAAATAACATAACGTGTAGTAAAATAAAAATGAAGATAGACCACTAGAAACCCTATATGAAAACTAGGGGCAAGTGAGATTTATTTCATACCAGAAACTGAAGTTACTATATTTTTTCCAACTCTGACACCGATTCTCAGAATGTCCTACAGCATATAATAACCTTTCTACTTTAGTATCCTTATGCAGAAAATTGGGATCATATATTTTATTACTTTGAGTTCATCACCAGAGTGGCAAGAGAACTAATTAATTTATGAACATATATTAAAAACGTTTTGTAAAAGTTCTTTTGAAATTCTGCCAAGAAACAGTCTTCCCATCTTTGATAATCGGTTGCTGTTTTTCAAAGAGTTGCAAAATATTTTTAAATTTGATTTTTTTCCATTGGTAAACCAGTCTTTCTAGGAAGATACTGGATGTAACTTTATAAAATCAATGCTAATTTATAAAAACAACTTATTTATTTAAATGACAATTTTTTATTTTTATTATATCGTAAATTATAGTAACTACAAATCAAGCATTCTGGAATTATGTCTGATATAGTCAGTACATTCACAGGTTCATGTACCATTCAGCATATTTATTTAGTAGGTTAATCTTTTTCCTGATATCTCACACAGTCATGCAGCTAAAGCTAAAATGAACATACAATTTTCTGAGTCTTACCCAATAGGGCAATGTGTATCACATAGCAACAACTGCCAAGGAGAAAACTACATAGCTAGCTTTAATTTCTCTCTCTCAAAAAAGATGATTTCATTCAGTTGCAGGAAATATATGGTACCTCAACACCAATTTAAATACACTTAATTAAACAAGTCTGGGACTATTTAATTGGTTTCAATAACCATTGTCAAACCTTAAAATTTGCTTTTCCTAAGAAGTTTCAAATCTGCTTACTAACCCTGCTAGGTTAAGTCTGATCATCTCTATTTTACATATTGAAAACTGGTATTTCTAAGAGGTAGATGTTTGGATGCACATCATAAAGTTGGTTTTATGTAGAAGTGGAATTAGACTCATTCTTGATTTTTCTGTTTGTTACATGTTACCAAAACTTATATTCATGTCAACAAAAACATGTGGAAAAAAAGAACAATAGAAGACACAATGGTGACTAACAAGCTGATGATTTTATAATCCAGGGGTCATATATATTGCACAGGAATGCATTATGAGTATTCATTGCTCAAATGTCTATATAATCACGGTCAAGTTTAGTTTTTGTCTTGGAAATGATGTTGGCTTGGAGCTGCTACAAATTGCTAATGTTCCTGGATGCATCTGGCAGCAAGCCGCCTGAGGCAGGCAAACCACAACAAGCAAATTAAGTCCTTATAGTTGTTTGCAGTATGAATAACAAAGAGATGATAGACCCCCTGAGCAACTTAAATAAAAATAGTGGTGTCTATATGTATTAATATAAAGGAATCAGGCAGTTTAAACTGCTGTAACCAGGTGAGTCAGCCTCTTGGTATAACTAGAAAATCATGAGCTTTGCAGTAATAACAAAATACCTGATTTGAAAGATTTGAGATGGTATTTGTATGAAGATGAGGATTTTATAATTGGGCCAGGAGGTTATTCCAGGTAGAGATGGTATGGGATAAAGGACAGAGATAGATATGGGGTAATGGATCAGGAGATTAGTTTACTCAGAAGTTGCACCCCTCTTGTTAGAAAAGATACAATAAAGACCAAGAAATAGAAGGTATAATTCTCTGCTGTTCATATCTGGAGCAGTTACTCCATATATCACTTTCCCCTCATTCATCTTGGTCTGTGTTCTGCCTAGTCTCTACTCAAGGTCAACTTTACTCAAAATTTCATGGTTCCATGCTTTTGGTGATGTGTAATATTTGTTCACTATAGTGAGGCCAACTTTACTCAGGGAACTGTTGTGATAGGTCCATGGATAACTACAAAGGGGATTTGCAAGTTGGGTGGAGACACTGGTTTCAACTCTGCATAGACAAAGAAAAGTGGAAATTTATGTGCAAAGAGCACAGGTAGGAAGTTAGAAAATTGGATAGAAAGTTACTAAGATGAAACATGGGGGGGGGCAATAGATGATCAAATATCACCTAGGAAATTGGTAGAAGATTCCTCAATTAGATGCAGAGGGTGATAGCAAGGGCAAAATATTCTGGTAAAAAATGACTCAGAAAGATTCTTGCAAAAACTGAACAATGCAGAGATAAATATGGAAGCTCAAAGCCAGTGTTAATTGAGAAGACAATTCATAGAATCAAGACAGGAGTCTGGTCAAGAAGAGAATCTTTGTCAACACACACACACACACACACACACACACACACATACACACACACAAGAGAATGTGTACAGTACAGTGATATTTATAAATGTTTCACAATTGAGTGCTGATACCTCTTATCTTGTCATATTCTCACTCCTTACCCTATGTATGTACTTTTACCTACTTTTATATTATTTAAGGGAAATTGGTCTGATGCTTCCAGGGTAGATAACAACCCTCTCTACTCCATACTTTCAGCCCCCCCCATATTTGTCTTTCATAGTAATTCTATAATTGGGCAATATTAGATAGTGCCTGTATGTTAATGTGATTCTCTGACAAATATCACCAATATGTCAATAAGATTTTTGATTTTTCATAGATGTTAACTCCATGAGGGATAAAGGATATGTTATGTTATGCTCAACATTATATTCCAGCACCTTGCACAGATGGATGTAAAAATGCTGATTTAATAGCTTAATAAATTAAATTAATTAAATTAATAAATTTATTATCCCTTTCCAAGAATAATTATTTGAGAAAGAAGTGTAATATAGAGAGATAGAGCAATTAAAATACAATGCGAAAACCAAAATCATTTACCCATTCACACATGTAGAATTATGAAGTAAATGACTACTATGCTGATCTTAAATCTAGCAAATTTTAAGTGAGCCCTTTCAATTCTTTTTTTATATGGAAGAGATCCTTATTTAACCAAGTTCATGTTGAGATTTCCTTCCTAAAGGGATTAGAATATGCTACCACAAAATAGGATGCTTCAGGATTATTTTGACAGGAAGGCAATTAAGAAACAGCAGACACAAGATGAACCTGATGCCCATCTCTTTTCTGCCTGAAGACAGGGCATAAATCTCCCATTGTAGAAGTAGGTGTTCCCCACTCCCCTTTCATACCAGGAAAAGGAAATTGACTCTTAAGCTCTCTTAAGAGTTGAGACCAACTCTTAGCTCTGGAGACAGAACCAGTGTGACTGTGTGTAACAAAATTTACTAAACAATCTTTATTTTTCACTAGTTTCCCTTATAGATTTACCTTCCCACAATTTGTTGCCACTAGACACTCAAACACCTTTCACTTATCCAGTCATCTCTCCACAATTTATTGACCTTTGTTAAAATGGTATACAAGTTTTCAACCTTAACCACTTCTTTAAATTCTTGCCTTTTTTTTTTTTTTTTTTTTTTGGTGAGAGCACCCTATCCATGCTTCAATAATAAACCATTTTCCTGTTAGAATCTATCTTTTTTTTTTTATTTTTATTTTTTTCAGCATTCTTTTATTTTTTTTTATTTTTTTAATAATTTAAAAAAATTTGTGGGAAAACAAGTTACATAGATAGGTATACAAATTACAATACCATAATTACAAAATTATAACCATGCAAAATAATATATTATTAACTGATATGTGATTTAAAAGTTTCAAATACCACTGGCATGGCAAACATCAGTTTCAGTGTACTAATTATTATTTCTGGGAATGTGTAATGGGTTATAGGATAGAAGAGATATCCACAGAGGATGTCAACTATCTCTGTGATGGTTGTTCAATTTAATTTACATTTTTGAATTTGTATATATATGTGTGTTATGTATGTATTTATGTATGCATGTATGTATGTACTTATGTATTATGTAAATATTATATTATTGCATTAAGCCAGGCACGGTGGCTCGTGCTTGTAAGCTTCAACCTATGAAGCAGCAGGGGCTAGGGATCGCGGTTCGAGTCCCGCCTGGGGCCCGTAGTGAGACCTAGTTCCAAAAAATAGCTGGGTGTGGTGGCGCATGCCTGTAATCCCAGCTACCTGGGAAGCTGAGGCTGGGGATTGCTTGAGTCTGTGGTACCCTGGGCAACAAGAGCCTGCGGTTCCTTGGGCAAAAACAGCAAG
>PVHY01020641.1:0-25170 GCA_004024945.1 Uropsilus gracilis
AAACAACCAACAACTGAACATCAACTTAACCAACCAACAATTTGCAGAAAAATGGGAGAAGGAGTGACTGAAGGGGGGATACAGAGGGGAGATATGGAGGGAGGAGGAGGGATCAATTTATGCACAATTGTAACAAATCAATAAAAAATAAAAATTAAAAAAAAAAGTTTTCAAATGATTTTAAAATATGGGATTTCTGGTTATGACAGAATAAAGGAGTCAGAACATCTCCATATAGAATTGTGACAGTCAAAAATAACAGAAAGTAGGGTCTTTGTTTTTACCAAGAGCCAAATATATACAATCTTAGGATTAATAGCACATAGCTACAATTTTTAAAAGTAAATGTAATAAAAATCAATGCATACTTTTCAGATGTACTTGTCTTACCAGGCATTTCCTTAACGTGATTCAAACTATGAATAAGATCTTGAGAACTTTCAGGTAGTAAAACTGTTTGTTGATTTGGTTTAAAGATGCCAGAGACTAATTTTGCCAGTAGTTTATTAGAGGCCACCCCAGCACAGCCAGTGAGCCCCAGCTGATTATGCATGGCTTCCCGCATCTCTGCTGCAATCTGAGATCCAACAAGGAGTTTGATGTGTAAGATGTCATGCAGGTTTACAGCTATAAAATCAGACAATGCTGTTAAAAAAGTCACCACAATTTTTTTTCTTCACAAATGCATTTTAAAACAGTACAGGTTTAACCTATAGTCAAACCCTCCTACCATTACCATCACCATCATACTGTCATCTACTTATTTAATCTCTTTAATTTGCAATTCTGCAAACAGCCACAAATGAATTACATGACCTGTGATAGGATACTGGGAGGGCTCAATGATTAACAGATTATGAAAGCTGATCTCTCATAGAAAATTTCTACTGACATTAATAACATTTACTCATGTTTACCTGTGAGATTAAAAGAAAGTATTACATTAGTAATATACCAATATTACAGCTTTAAAGTTCTGAATCTAAACTTTACATCATACACACACACATATATATGTATAAGGTACTGATAATAATTACAAACTTGTACATAATTTAGCAGCTCATTTATGAAAAGTATAGAGAAAGTATACAGAAACATTTTCTTAGGTGTGAAAATAGTACTGGAGTTTTATGAAAGAGCTTTTATGCACAAGAATGCAGTGTCATGAGGACTGCAATTTACTTTCAAATGATCCACTGATCAGCCACCCAATCAACAAAGAGCAAGATAAAACAAATGTGGCAAACTACCAGAAAGACCATATAAGTGTTTACTATTCAGACAACTTTTCTATTGATTGGGGGGGGGGGGGGGGAGTGGCTAATAAAATCTAGTGGAGAAGAATAATTCATGAAGAATTGGACATTTTTTTTTTTCAAAATACAAAATCTAGTTCTCTGTAATGTTCCAACCAATAAAATTTGAGTTTACTTTAAAAATCATGTAAAAACATGCCTGTAATCACAGCTACCTGGGAGGCCAAGGTTAGGAATCACTTGAGTGCGGGTTCAAGCCAACCCTGGGCAACATAGTGAGAACTAGTCTCAAAAAAAGAAAATTATATAAAAACATACATGGAAACTTTTTTGTCATTAATCTCTGCAAGTGACGAGAGAGCACACACACAAAAAAATAATAATAATAACTTGAAAAAACGTCGTATCTTCCTCTGAAAAGAAATATAGTTCTATCCCTTTTCTTTTTTAGTATCAAGAAGTGGAAAACTATCCTGGAGATTTGTCACCATCACTCAGAAAGGAGAATAAAAGGAAGCTGAGACAAAGGATCAGCAAGAAGGTCAGGACAACTCTTACAGAAAATTAGAGTGGCAACAATGGACTTAACACAGATCAAGAAACAGCAAAGAGAAAGGAGTCTGAGAGAACAGAGGGGGTATAAGAGGGAGGGGGAGGCATTCCAATAGTCATTTACTGATGTAAGAAATTTAGACAATGAATAAAAAAAGAAAGAAAACTAGAGTAGCTTGTCTTCCATGTAGTGTGATGTGGAAGTCACCAGAAGTCACAGAAGTTTGAAGAGTCTAATGAAATATTTACATGAGTTTATTGCAGCTTATTTTCAAAAGCAAATAGCCCTGGAAACACAGTCACTCTCACCTTAATACATGTAGGAGAGGAACCGTTCTACTTTTTTGCAAAAGATTTGGCAAAGATTATCAAAACTGATTCAATATGAGCTTGCAAAAGATGGCACACAGGCTGTACCTCAGAAAGTCCAAGGGCAACATGTGGTTCTTGATGCCTCAGAGCAAAAGAAGGGAAAGAGTAAAAGGGGCAATAGATGCAATAGCCAATTGTCAAATTTTACTTCTAGATACCTCTAGAAGACTCAAAAATTATTCTAAATGTTGTGAAGTCAATTCTAGTAACTAAAAGATGACCTAAAGTAACAGGAATCTTTACAATGGTGACTACAAACTGTGTCAGAGATGTGAAAACTGCATGGAACACTGAGCCATAAAAATCTCATTTTTCTGCATACTTTATACAAAACAGCAACAGTAATTTCAAATTTCTTAAAAATGGCTCTATTGCCAGTAAAAGTCACATTTTCAGAAAGATAGTTAATTCACTGAACATTAAGAAACATATACTTTCAATTGTTAAAAAATAAGAAAGAACTTACTTACACTGATTATTGTATATATGACCTGATACCGTCAGTGCTGAAAATTCATTACTTTGTAACTGCTGCAGTCTTTTCTCAACTATTTCTGTTAGATCCACAAAATTTTCATCAAATCCAAGTCTCTCAACAACTGGGCTGAATTCTTCCAACAATTCTAAGTTGACATAAAATTGGAACAAAAACATAACTGAAATCATAAGAACAAATTTAACTATTTTGGTTTAAAAATACAACAAATATGTTGTCAAAAGGTTTGGATATGATCATAGATCCACAATATTATTAAAGTCCTCAGCTAGATTTTTTTTCTGTACCAGATTTTGAGTAAAGATAATATTTTCCAACAATTAACTCTATTTTCCGCAAGAATTTAAAGAAGAAAACACTAGTACTAAGAAAACCAATTAGTACTAAGTCAAAAAGTTACTTAACTTTCAAACTATACTATAAAGCAAATTTTTGATTAATCATCCCCCAGTTTATTTCCCAAAGGTAGTAAATATGGACCATGAATCAGAAGACTTGAATATCAGCATCTAGCACAATATCTAGTCCTTAAGTCAAATGTTTACTAAATGGAACTGAACTAAGATTTGAAATAAATTCAGAAGGATCAATTCTCACTTTTAGGATTAAGATGAATAACAGCCTTGAAATCACTGAGACCTTCTATCGATACCAGCTGGATGGCAGAAAACAATCACTGACTTTTCATTAGATAATGTGAACTGGGGGCCACCAAAAATCACTTCTAACCTACCAGGAGAAAACAATCTTTTCTAAGGAAAGACTGATAATATGTATGGTTGTATAAAAAGATTATTTTGCATTTCCCTCATTGATTTCTGCAATATTTTCCTCAAAGAATGTAAGGGTAACCTGCAGAGAATGAAAGTTTATAAAAGCAATGCTATCTAGGAAAAAAAAAAAAAGAACAAGTTTTTTAATACTAAGCAGAAAAGAAGTTAAATACAGAATCCTGAACAAAGAGGATCACTGAACACTGATGATACTGGCTCTATTACTGGGTCACAAGGACAAATCACTTAACCCATTCCTAAAGTTTTATAGTTTTATATAAACTTGGCAATTACATTTTAAATTAAAAATAGGCTGGGCATGGTGGCACATGTCTGTAAGCTGCAGTCTAGGAAGCCGCGGCAGGAACCTGGATCGCGGTTCGAGTCCCGCTCGGGGCAACATAGTGAGACCTAGTTTCAAAAAAGATAGCTGGGCGTGGTGGTGCACATTTGTAATCCCAGTTACCTGGGAAGCTGAGGCTGGGGATTGCTTGAGTCTGTGGTACCACGGACAAAAATAGCGAGACAAAGTCTCGAAAAAAAAAAAAAAAAAAGAACTGATTTACAACATTTTACTTTCATTAAAAGATGGGTGGAATGGGTCAGGCATGGTGGCGCATGCCTGTAAGCAGCAGCCTAGAAAGCCATGGCTGGGGCCAGGGATTGTGGTTCGAGTTCCATTGGGGGCACATAGCGAGACCCAGTTCCAAAATAATACAGCTGGGTATGGTGGCACACGCGCCTATAATCCCAACTATCTGGGAAGCTGAGGCTGGGGATTGCTCGAGTCTGTGGTACCCTGGGCAATGTGAGCCTGTGATTCCACAGGCAAAAAAATAGCAAGACCTAGTCTCAAAAAAAAAAAAAAAAAAAAGATGGTGGAATGAATATGCATCTATATAAAAATTAATGTCAAAAGTATATTGCTCATAACCTGTACCTGTAACCTTATATGACATCTCTCTGTAACGAGTCAAGTCTTCTCCATTAACTAACACCAGCTGTGGACACTTTTCTTTTGCATCTCTGACATTCATGAGTTTCTTAACTCCAAGTTTCCTAGCTTCATAGTTGCAGGTAACCACCAAATATTTCTGTTGAACGCCTATAAAAAATAAAAGCATTGAGAAAAGTTTTACTTACTTGTTACACAAAACTTAATTTTATAACATATTTTATTACATACAAAATCATAATTTAAGTTGTAATACAACCTACTTTGATAAAAATTAAAAAGCTGTATCGTATTTTTTAAAGGATAGGCTCAAAAGCTAGCTTTTTCAAAATTTTCATAAGTAGAAAGTTCAGGTTTTCAAGCTGTTTCACCCATGAATTATGAGACAGATATATTATTTTTCCCAGTCTCATTTTTAATCTTTGGTATTTTGCCTACTTGGATTTATTATTAAGCTAAATACTGAAAAGTGAATATTATGACATGGTAGAGATAGATGAATTATCAATCATTTCATATATAAGACAATTTATATATTTTTCTAGTTAAAAGTTATCATAGGTCAATATATTTTATATACAATACAAACAAAATCCTTTCAGGATTATTTTTTGAGATAATACAAAACCAGTTTAATTTATAATGCCATAAATAAATCTTGTTTTACAAAAAATAAATAAAAGATTAAGATAACTGAGTACAGTTAACTACTGGTTGCTATGAGAAATACTTTTCTTCTGAGTAACTATGCAGTATAATGATGTTCTAAATGCCAAACTATAGTTATTACTAAGACTCTCCCTAAATGTTTTTGTTGTTTTTTTTGAGGCCTGGCGGATCAATCCGCAATCCCTGGTCCCGGCCGCGGCTTCCTTGGCTGCTGCTTACAGGCATGCACCGCCATGCCCGCCTCTCCCTAATTGAACTATGCTTGACAGTACTCCGCAGAAACAATCTGACAGTGAGGTGGCACTGAGCTCCCTTCTCATCAAACATGACTGAATTATAATACTCTGTAGACTGTATAAAAGTTCTAGTTCACTATTGATGATTCTTTTCTCTTTCTACAAATTGATTACTCATTTAACACAATAAAAATACCATTTATCTAAAACAGTCGAGTAAAGAAAAAAGGTTGTTGCTCTCTACTGTGAAACATGTTTCTAAAATGTTGCTATTATAAACAAGGCAAAGAAACATCACATGATTTTTTTACGTATCAACAATATCCCAAAATAGAATCCCTGGGTAAGATAACAAGACTCATTAGAAAACTACATTAAAAATAAGATTGGTAAATTCCTTAGCCAAAAAGTCTCTCAATACAGAATTAAATTATATGGACTCAGTACTATATATCACCGGCAAGTAAATCATGTTATTTGTTGAATATAAACTAAAAATTACTTTCGCTTTCTCCAAGAAACTTAGCAGTCTCCACTTCCTGATAATCATTCAGTTGTGTCTTACTTACACAGTATTTTCTATAAAGTATTATCTACAGAGCTTCATTTTAATGCTAATTAAAAGTGCATGTAAGAGAAATTTTATATCCTTTAACCACCTTGACACTTTAAAATTTAAAGATCCTAACTGGTCTTGGCAGATCAAAAACTAATCATTCTTTTGTTCTTCAGTAATCAACTAGCTAAACTGAACTGGAATTTATTAAAACCAAAGTAGGTAAAAGAGGGTAGCAGTAGGTGTTCCTCATGCTGTACTAAAAGATGAATTCTTTAAACTTATTTGCATACAAGAAATTTTTGGAAACTAGAAATATTAAATCAACCTTGTTGATAAAATATTTTTTCATGGAAAGCTTGCTTATATGCAACTTAAAATCCAATCATTTTTCAGATGGTACACTATTTAATTTCAAAAGGAAATGGAAATTTCCATTATAATGCCCCTGAATCAGTGTTATAATCCAGCCTCCTCAACTAAAAATTAATTACAAGCTTTCAAAAATACCTAAGTAATGCTAACAATACAGTAAAATATGTAATAAAAGAGGTTGCTTTGGGATGAGGTTTATAAAATTTCAAACGCTGGGGAAAAGAACATTTATCGTAGTCTTTGTGTTCACCCATTCAGGTGGCTAACATAAAATTCACCACTTATTAAATGAAGCTTATAAAGTTTACACCTGTAGTGCAAAGATTGACTATAAAGCACCTAGAGAATTGGTTCAAAATTCTTTAATTGGTTTATACATTAATACATAATAAACACAATGAGCAGCAAATGCTATTAGTAAATTTTAACAACGTCCAGAGTTACCTAAAGGTTTGCCCTTTAGTTCTGGATTCGTGATCATTTCTACTTGTGCGTAAAAGCAATCCAGATCCACGTGTACTATGATCCTGGAGGAAGAACTTTCTGTTGGTACCACTTGATCTTGAACAGCTGCACAATAGGTAAAGAAAGGCAAAGATACATTCACGTTGCTTTGTTATCACTGAGCAACTGGCTGTTCTTTAGACACCATCTACAGTAGAGTCTTCAGTCATGTTTACTTAGCACTTTTTTGTGCACGGTACTATTTAGAACAAGGACTCTGCGAAGGAAGATCAGTGGAAGATACAAAAGATAATCCTATCACTTGAAAACTGAAAACGTATAGCAACACTTGAGTCAATCCAAAGATGCAGAAAAGTTCCATTGCTGATTTGCAACCAACTTAAAAATTAGTCTAAATGGTATGTCCTTAAATTTAAAAAAAACTGCTATAAAACAGGAGACAAAAAAAAAAGGGTCCCCATAGACTATATTTAATTTCCACAAGACAGCACGATTTTCTGATTCAGTGCCACTTATCATTAATTAGAGTAGTGCTTGACACAAAACAGAGCATCAAAACAACACTCGCTTAATTCAAACATAGCAAACATTTCCTGGCTTTTGAAAGGTAGTCTTAAAATTGCTTTTATGGTAGTTTAAAATGGGAGGGAAAGGGACTGGAGGGAAAGGGGAGGGGGGGGGAGTAAAACAGAATCGCTCTTCATGTGTTTAAAAATAAGACAAGGTAAAAGCCTAGGAACAACAAAAAAGTGTAAAAAAAAAAAACTGGTAAAATCTGGACAAATCCTCGACTTTAGTTTCATGCCAATGTTAACTTCCTAGTTAACAAGTGTAGCAATTAGCGATGCAAAATGCTAACACAGGAATAGACGCGGATTTTGCAAATCAAAAATTAGTCCGAAAGTTAAAAAAAGAGAGAGAGAGAAAAGGTGAACCCTGGTGCCAAGATCTGGAACTAGGAGCTACAAGGGAAGTGTCCAGAGATGGGAAGTGGGTGACCGGAGAGACGGTCCCAGCAAACATGCCTCGTTCTCGGCTCGGAGCGGGGCCATCCGTTCCCGCTCGGGCGGAAGCCGGACCCCAGACTCAGCCGAGCAGGTGACCCGACTCTCCACTTCTGCAACCTCAAACCTCCGGGCGCCTCCTGAGCTTTCGTCCGGCTGTTGGATTACTAATGCATCCGCCACTCCCTGACATGCTAATGCGCCCACCCTACTCCCAGAGACTCGGCGATCCCAGTAGGTCCGGGCCAGAGTCCGGGTCCGGGTCCCGGTCCGGGTCCGAGCCCGGAAACACCCGGCGGCGCAGGGCAGCGCTCTCCGCGGAGCCACGAGGACGAAAAGAGCGGGGCGGGGACGGTGGCGCCCCAACGGCCACCGCCGCCACCCCAGCCGCCCGCCCGCCCCGCCCTTCTCATTACACAGAAGGAGGCCGCCCGGGTCCTCAGGCCGCGGCGCACCCGGACAGCCGCCTGCCGCCCCCGCCTCCGCCCGCTCCATGGACCGAGCGGCGTCCTCTTTCTTGTCGCAGCCGCCTTCCTCTTCCGGCTCCACCCCCCTCGCCTCCATCCTGCCCGGCCCCCAGCGGCGCAGCTTCCGGCCGCTTCCGCCCGGTCTCCAGGGAAACGTGGGCCGACCGCCTTCCGCCTCGGGGGCGGGTGAGGCTGCGCGTTAGGGCCGACCGGCCGGTTGCCCGGAGGAATTCGTTGCGACTGGGGCGGTGAAGTTCAGTCCGCCTAGGGGCTGCGGCAGGAGAGGAAGACCCTTCCCCAAATGTTCATTTGCTTTTTCCCTTCTTTAGCATCTTCGGAGCTCGTCCCACACCACCAATTTTAACTGTTACTTTTGCTCAGGGACCATCCGGTTATCCCGATCAACTGTTGGCAAATTGGTAACCTTTACTACTTGCGGTGAGGTGTTAGGAGTAAATGTCAGAAATGACAGTTTGAGCCTAGGTGGCTCTGCGAAGTGACCTGATGAAACTCCAGGGAGCCTCTTCATCTCTCATGTTAAAATGTCCATTGGAAACATTTTGTTCGTGTTGTTTGATTCATAAAGACCGACAGGTTGTAGCGCTGAGTTTTAAAGTGAATGCGATTTTGATACGTGTCAGCGTTGGAGTCCGATGAAATCTCCAGGGGAAACACTCCAAATTGCTACGAGAATTTCGGCAGGTTACATAGTTGCTTTGAGCTTCAATTTCACTCCTGGATGAAAATAAAGTTGTCTTCATGAGGTGTTAAAAGCGGTAGCGCTGGAGACGTATAAAGAAATGAAGGCCAGAGACTAGAGAAGGAACAGGTTTATCAGAGAAACCTGGGCGAGCAGTTGCCAAACACTCAACCAGAGGCTAGTGCTGCAAAAGCCTCACCTTAAGCTACAAGGCTGTGTCCTGAGTGGGGGGTTGATCAGTCGGGTGCATCCGGTGGGATGGGGAAATTTGGAAAAGCATGTTTTTTTCTGACAGGTGATCGCTTTCCCTCTGGCCAAACTCTCAGGAGGCCTGGGGAGTGTGCGTTTTTTCTGAGTCAGTGACTCACGGAATGGGGGATAAGGTAATGATGCAAACAGGAAGGAATTTGGGAGAGAGATCATCCTTTCAGTCTTGACTTCCTTGAGAGTAAATGAATGGATGAAAACTAACATTTTAATATTCCAGTATATATAAAACACCTGGTGCATAGAAGTGTTCAGTAAATGGTAAATTATTTGCCTCTGATGAAAATGCACCATGTTCCTGTGTGTGTTTGTACATGAAATTTATAAATATACATGTATTCAGAATTTATATATACACATTCACACATTTTGTTTTTACATGAGTCTGTTCTTATGAGTAGGATGTGTGAAACTTGTCAAACCTCTAAGGGACATGTTGATGTGTCCATAGAGAAGAAGAAATAACAGACAGAGCTATGGCTCATGGTCTTCCTCCAGGTATTTTGTTCTTAGATTTCTGGACCAATTCCCTAGGGGCTCCATCCGGTCTATGGACATGAGACACTTGTTTAGAGCTATACTGCTTTGTGACTACTATTTGAGAAGTCTGGATAAAGAGCTTTTGAATTAAGTGCCACTGACCACTAAGTACCTCTTAGTCTGGTCATTGAATCCAATTACTTGTAGACAACAAGTGTTAATTCTAACATGTTGAAAATGATGCAAACCCCTGAAATACCGCGGCAGATTGAAGCGCACCATTATAAGAGCCTTCCGAGGTTCACAAACCCGCAGTGTGAGTAAAAATGACCTACCATTGAAAAACAACGCACCTAATCTAGCCCTCTTAGTTAACTGCATGTGTTTTCTTGTAAATTGTCAAATTGAAAAGTACATTTTAATTCAATGGAAAGATAGGTAGAACCTTGAAAACTCTAGGGGAGCAAGCAGAACTGGCTTGAAGTGTGCAACCACTGTGGTAACACAGGGCCCCACACTTAGATGGACCCACACTTGGTTTAATGTCTTGAAATGCCTCACAATTTTTGAACAAGGAAACCCACATTTCCATTTTGCACTGAACCTCACACATTCTTTAGCCAGTGCTGGAAACAAAGAAGAAAGGTTGTCTAGAAAATGATGTACAGAATGGCAGTGTGTCAGATACAGCTAACAGCTTGAATAGATTGCATCATTCAGTTTAATAGCCCTACAGGGTAGGTAACTTCATTCTCATTTTACCAAAAATGAAACAGGTTATGAGAAACTAAGATGCTTACTCAAGGTTATGAATCTAGTAATGGTAGATCCACTTTTCAGAGTTTTCTATAGAGAAGAATTCATTAATACTGTTTGTTCCATAGAGAAAATGACTCCCCTTCGCCTATTTCCTTGGTACTTCAAACACCAGACAACTTGGAGTCAGGAGAAAAAAACATCACTCATATATCAGTAGGTATAAAAATAAAATTTATAGAAGGTGATAGGTATTGCTTTGTTGTGGTATATATTAGGGAAAGCGTTTGTGGGGGGTTGGTGTGTGTGTGTATTTTTAATTCCCCCCAGTTTTAATTAATAGGCACTAGGATAATTTCAGAAAATAAGTATTTTGAGGTTGGATTATAATTGTATATTTAAGTGCCAAATGAGATAAACAATTGCAAGGCAGAATAAACATATTTAATTAAAATTGTAGTGTAAGCAATTTTCATTGGGGGAGCAAAGTATGGTTAGTGGATAAAGAAACTGAGGGCATTTTAGAGCCTTAGACATCAAGACACTATGAACTTATGTAAATTAAAAATGATAATCATGAATGCCCATGTAAGTAGAGGGTGAAAGAAAGCATCCAGTGTCCGCTGCTTTCATACTAGTTAAAACTGATCACACAGTGTTTCATACTAGTTAAAACTGATCACACAGTGCTCCAAGAAAGAACAATGTTCAAAGGCTTCATTATGCATTTGTGAGTGTTTATTTTGTGTTGGTGGATGATTGATTAGGTAGAGAGAGTTAGACCATGGGATCAAAAGAACAATTAGAAAATAGCAAAGACACAAGATCTTGGTTTGTCGGTTCCATAACTTAGTGCAGTGCTCCTCAATCAGGGTCAATTTTGTCTGCTAGGATATATTTGACCATGTCTGGAGCCAAATTTGGAGAATGGAACACTTCACTGCTGGCATCTAGTGGGTAGAAGGCAGGGATAATACTGAGCATCCTACAATGCAGAGTGACTCTTCATGAGACAGAATTATCCATCCCAAAGTGTCAATTGGGCCAATTGGGGTACTCTGGCCTTGAATTGTCAAAACCATCCTGTTCCCAACTTCCATCTCAATTTAGGGTTCCAGTTGTAATGAAGAGTTGGTCTTCAGATATGCACTTTTAATTATCCATAGGGTATTTTTAAGAGAAAGGATGCTATAAGAGGAAACAAGTATTATTTAATTGCTTCTTTTTATGAGAATGTGCTTTCCAAGTTTAAAAAGCAAGTGAAAGCACTTGATGGAAAAGAGATTTCAGAAAAATACTCACTTTTATGGAGCTTGTGAACTAATCCTAGGGGGAAAGCTGATGAGTCAGAAATATTACAAGATTTAGAAGCTAAAATCAGAAAACACAGAAAGGCTTCAGGTGGTTGAAAGCCACCTATAATTAAGAAATGTTCTTGGACCAAGCACATGTGTCATAGTATTTACTTAATAATTTTGATGCAAGGATCTCAGTACCCCGTGTCAAAAAAATTGTGTTACAAAGTTTAAAAGTTTAGTCATCATGCAGACATGAACAATCCTTCTTCAATCTTATATTTTCTCTCTTTCATCGCTTTTCTCACCAAGGCTACAGTTTCAAGCCTCCTATGCATAATCTCAAAACATTTGCTACATGCCATACAGTGTTAGCTAAAGAAGGCGGAAAGGGCTGGAGTTTTTCTAACCGTCAGCTTTTCTCTGACCTTTCTTTGTGGTTCTATAGAAGTCTGATGAAAGCCTGCATAGTCATTTTAGTAGTGACATTTTAGATGCTGCTTGTCAGGGCATGCTCAGTGGACCTTGCTTCATCATTTTGTGTAGAGAGAAGTGGAGACTAACGTGACCACACTACAAGTCATTTAGTTCCAGCTTGTAAATAGCCTGCAAAATCAGTCACCAAGAGAAAGAACTATTTAATGTCTTCTAGAAAACTCAGAAAGATTGACATAAATTGGGTATAGTGTGTTAAATTTATAGAAATCTAACATTAATGTCACCTAAAAAGAAAAAGAACCTCTTTTTTTCTGATTGCAAAGGTGATTTATGATTATTATGAAGAATTTGGAAAATGTAGAAAGGAGGTAAGAAGAAAAAGAAAGTAAGCCAGGCATGGTGGCTCGTGCCTATAAGCTTCAGTCTATGAAGCGGCTAGGGATCTCCGGATGTAGGGATCTAGGGGCTAGGGGCTAGGGATCCTGGTTCAAGTCCCACTTGGGACAACACAACGAGACCTAGTCCCAAAAAATAGCTGGGCATGGTGGCACACGCCTGTAATCCCAGCTACCTGGGAAGTGAGGCTGGGGATCGCTTGAGTCCGTGGTACCCTGGGCAACATGAGCCTATGGTTCCATGGGCAAAAAATAGGGAAACCTAGTCTCAAAAAAAAAAAAAAAAAAAAAAAAAAAAAAAAAAAAAAAAAAAAAAAAAGAAAGAAAGAAATTAACTGATGATAGCCATATTCTGGGTACTCAAAGAGAACTATGAGTACTTTTCATAAAGCACATTATCATTCTTTCATAAAGCACAACCTAAAAGGAAATTTTGTTTCATTTCATAAGCAAATGTCTGTTTCTTCACCAGAGCACAAAAGCCATTTGAAATGCATTACATGAATAAATGATGTAGAAAAATACTTTTATACTTACTTTTGATATTAATTTAAAGAAAACTAACTAATATGGCCACAACATCATCTTGGATATGCCAATAATTTTAATTTACTCTCTATTTTCCTAGTATGAGTATAATATAAACGCTTTAGAAAAGAAAGTAGTATTTATATTGACAGGCCTAGTTCTTAAAGCTAACTCAAAGACTTAATTTCCTATTATTAATCATAAAAGTATTGCTTGTGCCTATAATAAGTTTTTTCTTAGTATTCATTAAGATATTCTAATAAAGCCTGGGTAAGGTGGTGCATGCCTGTAAGAGGCAGCCTAGGAAGCTGCTGCTGGGGCCAGGGATCACAGTTCGAGTCCCTCAGGGGTCATGTAGCGAGACCTAGTGCCCCAAAAAATAGCTGGGCATGGTGGTGCGTGCCTGTAATCCCAACTACCTGGGAAGCTGAAGCTGGGGATTGCTTGAGTCTATGCTACCCCAGGCAACGTGAGCCTGCGGTTCCACAGACAAAAATAGTGAGACCTAATCTCAAAAAAAAAAAAAAAAATTCTAGTTAAAAAGATAAAAGGTTTAAAACAATAATCTCCCATAATTCCCAACACACTTTGAGATAACAGTTAAGTGTTAATAATGTATATTAATACACAGGATTCTTCTTACACTATATACATTAAACATGGTGATAATCATAATTCACATGAGGATCACACTAAGCAGACTCTTCTACACCATGCTTTTTCATTTAGTATCTTAAACTTTTTTTCCCAAAAACAAAAATCTACCTCATATTTTGTAATGGAAGTACTGCTTGACCAATTCAGTATTGACAGACATTCATTTCTCTTTTTTTACTGCAATCAACATCCTTGTTCATACATCTATATCCTTCAGGAGTTTAATCCCACTCTTTTCTAGGATAAATCTGACAAATCTTTAAGAATGTCCTCTATCTTTTGAAAATAATAGTAAAAACAAACACATGAAAGTAAGCCATGATACATATGATACAAAAATTCTACATCTACACATTCTGTCAAATTCCTCTATTTCTCTGTACTTGCCCTGACACCCTCCTCACCTAGGCCATACACCCAGTCTTCTCTGGCTTAGCAGTGACTTCATGTCTGCCTTTTACCATGCTGGCCCTAGAGTGATCGTCTAATGATAAAATATTTAACTTAATTTTCAGCCTAAAAAACCTTTCAAAGATTTCCTGTAATTGTTAGGGAAAAGTCAAGCCTCCTCTTTGCCATGGCCCTCAAGGCCTAGCTGGTACAGACTTCTTTCTTCTTTCTTATTTCTTCTCATAGTGGTTTATTGTTTCTCCCTAGTACATAAGTCACATCAACCCACTTTCTTTTCTGGGGACAAATTTTTGCCTGTAGTCAGCAAACTGGAGACCCAAGCAAGGATGATGTAGTTTTGGGTCAAGCCCAAAGGTCTCAGAACCCACAGTATCATCTTCAGTCCTAGACTGAGTCTAAAGATTCAATGTCCCATCTCTAAGACAGGAAGATAGAAATATTTTCCTTTATTTAGCTTTTTTATTTTATTCAAGTCCAGCAGATTGGATGAGATGCATCCTCGTGGGAGAGAGAAAATCTTCTCTGCCTGTCTATCAATTTAAATGTTAATTTCATCCAGAAACATCCTCACAGATATACCCACGATAATGTTTAAATATATGTGTATCCTGTAACTCATTCAAGTTAACACATGAAATTCACCATCAAGAATGATTTCCTGCTTGCAAGCCATTCTATCATTTGAAAGGTTTCTCACAGAACTATCTTCTCATGGTCTTCTCAGTTTAAATGTGAGCACATCTGACTGACCTTCCAAACCACTCTCTCAAATGGCCTCTCCCAGAATCATGCATTCTCTCATCTCATACTAAATTCCAATCTGTAATTGTTTATTTGTTTTAATCTTTTTCCTACTAAAATACAAATTACATTAGGTTCAAGGACCTCCTATGCTTTGTATAATAAATGTATATATGTATTTGTTATATATACATGATTATATATTTCATATGTATTAAATTATATATTTCATATGAATTAAATACATGTATATTATATCCATGTATAAGAAATGAATGACATTATTTCAACGTTAATTAGATAACTATGATTTTGTATTTTAAAAGTCCTGTACAGTCAAATTTTCCTTATACATGAACTCTAAATGTATTTATATATAATCTCTCCAGGAGGAGGACTAGACATAGTGACTTACTTTCAGAGTTGATAAAGAATGGAAATAGGTGGAATAGGATAGTGGAGAATCTGGCAGTTGATAACTCAGCTAAACAATCAGTGGATATCCCATATCCCTGATGGCACATTCAGAAAAACCCAGTACCACTTTCCAGGATTCTTCCTAAATATCCATAACCTCAGGGTCATCCTAAGAAAATGTCAGACAAACCCAATTGACAGGTGGTCTGCCAAACAATCAAGTATTTATCAAAGATGTTGAAATCATGAAAGACATCATTAAGAGAAACTGTTGCAGCTTTCAGAGACTACTGACCATATGGAGGAGCCTTCCTCTGGAGGAACAGAGGAGATTATTAATGGAAAAGCTGTTGACATCCAAGTAAAACATCAACTTTACAAACAATGTGTCAAATGTTGGTTTCCTAGTTTTGACAAAAGGAACATGCTAAGATGTTAACCACAGGGGAAACTGGTAAGAGGTACATAAGAGCTCTATTATCTTTGCAACTTCTCTGTAAACAGATTATTCAAGGAACAAAAAAGTAAGCACAAAACAGAATGTAAATGTACGCCAATATTTTTCAAATCTTTATAAATTAAAGAACAGAAACTTGAAAACAGGAAGCCCTTTAGACTCACCGTAAACCCGGACTCCTCCCCCACGCAATCACTGCCAAAGGTAATAGTGTGAGTCGATATATTAATTAACTTGATTGTTGTAATCATTTCACAATTATATATACATATATATAATAATCGTCATGTTGCATATAGACAATACTTATTTGTTAAATATTGTCACCACTAAAGCTGGTGGTGAGTGCTATAATCCTCTAGAGAAATACTCATGTTGCCTACAGATATTCAAAAGTGCAGTGAAATTCTGCCTTTATGTGAGTTAATATATATATAGGTTGATAACTACAATTCTTTGAATCATGTTTACAAAATTTTTAAACCTTCTAGGTCTCAATTATTCTTATCCATTTCTTTCACCACATGTTGAAATCCTTAAAAGATCTCAATTATTGCAGTTAATAGACTTTTAATGTTTTTAATTGAAGACTATCTTTTAAAACACTGAGAGTTTCTATATGGGATGATTGTAACTTGTCTGTAAGTTTTACCTCATTTAAATGTTTTAAGTAAAAGCCAGAAAGAATGATGAAATCAATAGTAGTGGGCCCCTAAAGTCCGATTTGCTGAATCTTGAACTCATCTAGGTGTTAAAAGATTTTCTACCTGTAGATTCCTCCACCAATGTCTGAAATCCTTTCTATTTTATGTTAGTAACTATTCCAAGAATAAGAGTTACATGCTATTTTTTGTTGTACTTGGGCAGTGACATTCACTGGAACAATGGTAGTTGCCTATATTCACTTGTGTAGTGACAAATAAAAGAAAACTCCACTATCAAAAATATTCTGGTTTTGGAATTACACAGAATAACAATAGTTACTTAAAGCATTTTCTTAAAATGTTGACTGGATTTACGTTTCTTTCCCTTCATGTAATCACAGATTTAAGTAAAAAGAGACAGAAAGACAGAGGAACTGTCACAGATTGGACACTTTAAAAATGGAATAAATAAGTAAAAGGTAGGTCTTAGATCAGATTCCTCGAGGGTAAAGAAGCTTGGGTCAAAACTAGTAAAATTGAATGTACTTGGTAGTTTAGTCAAAAGTTTTGTGCCAATATTTATCTGTTGTTTTTTAGTCATCTACAACGTTTATATAAGTTAGCATTAGGGAAACTGGGTAAAGAAAAGACAACAAGTTTATGCACTATTTTGACGACTTTTTTTTAAACCTTATGTAAGTCAAAAATTATTTAAAGAAAATAACCCTTAACTGTCTTAGAAAACTCCTCAGGAAGTTATTACTTCAGAGAGAGACATGGTATTTCTCAGTTGTTCTCATAAAAACCAGTTTTCCCTCCAGTTTTGAAACAGCAGTGTTTCTTCAATTGAGCAACTGAAAAATTGTGCAGAAATGTATATACATTTTTTTCCTCAAAGTAATAGAATTAAACTCTCTTCAGTGATATACTCATACTTTGAGATACCTACTGGAAGTGAGACCCACTGAAAGAAAGATTCATATTTATTTTCATACATTTATGCTAGAGTATTTGCTCATTGAATGAACATTGAGTTTTTTACCTAGATGAGTTTTAGAGATTTTTCTATTGTCACGTGCAATGAGTTGAATTTGAATAAGTAAAATATAGACCTTATGTGACAGCACTGTAATTCAATGAAGGAAGTAAATATACATGAACTTTACTAAATGGTTGGAAGAGGGAAATTCATTCTTTGAGAATACCTTATAAGTGGTATGATTACAAGGAGGTCCTTTTGACAGTTCAGCAATTTATACCTTGTCTTATAATTACCATTCATTAATCGCCTACCACAGACTTGCCCATTAATTTTTCTCTAGTCTCATACAAAACTCAAAAAGAAATGTTTCTGATTTATAGTTGAGGGAATGAAGGCACCAAAAAGTTAGGTAACTGGACTGAACAAGGTTTCAAATGCAAACTGAACTATCCCCAAATATCTCTTTCTATTATTGACCAACCTCTCAACAAATTCTACCTTGACTGAACTGTGTAATAGTGAGATTTCAGTGTAAAGTCTTTTGACATATTTGAAGTTTCCTGCTAGTTGTAAGAAGAAATGTGATATTTCATTTGAACTTGGTCATATATGATTCTATTTTCTAATAAATATATATGAAAACTAAATCTCTTCTAATTATTAAGTTATTAGGTTTTCTTATTACTAGAATGCATTAAGCTAACAAATTAGCTTTTTAAACTGTTATTATATTATTTATTTTATTTTACGTAGTTATCTACCCTGGGGTTCTCCCACCACCTTATCAACCTTGAACCATAGTCCTGGTCTTCTGTGCCCCTCCCTCCTCCGATATCCCCCCTTCCCCTATCAGGCTCCATGCTTCAATTTTGCTAAAAAATTAGTTTTAAATTTTCCTTGTCTGTCACATTATTTTCCCTTTATCCATCATATAAGTGAGACAATCCAATATTTCTCTTTTTCTTTCTGGCTTATATCTGCAAGCATGTCTCCATCTAGCTTCATCAATATTGCTGCAAATGACATAAATTTGTATCTTTGATTGATGAATAATATTCCATCCTGTACATATACCATAGCTTTCTGTACCATTCTTCTATTTTAGGGCACCTGGGTTGCTTCTATATCCTGGTTATTATAAATAGTGCAGCAATAAACATCCAAGTACAGGTGTCTTTTTGGATTAGAGTTTTTGTAACCTTTGGGTGGATTCCCAAAAGTGGGATTGCTGGATTGAACGGGAGTTCCATTTTCAATAGTTTAAGGGTTTTCCATGCAGCTTTCCAAAGTGGCTGGACCAGTTTGCATTCCCACCAAGAGTGTAAAAGTGTCCCTCTCTCACCACAACCACGCCAGCACTTGCTGTTGGCTGATTTGTTTTTGATACGGGCCATTATTACTGGTGTAAATTGGTATCTCATTGTGGTTTTGATTTGCATTTCCCTGTTTATTAGTGATGTTGAATGTAATGAATTAAATGTTTTAGGTATATTTAACTATATTAAGATCCTTAAGTATTTTTTAAATGTATACTATTGCAGTACGTTCAATATATTTTCTCTTACATCTAGAAAAAGTATCAACAATCTAAAAGAAGTAATTCAAGGTTTACTTTAAAAAATTTACTTCCTTGTTCCTTTATTTTCTGTTCAGAACTTCATGAAAAATTTAGGGGTGATCTCCTTAGCATAATGATCTCTAAACAGAGAGAAACAATTACTGTTATTCTGATCTAATTGAGAGTTTTTACTAAAAAAGTAATTGTGGATTTGGGAGATGGGAAATTCTTGGTTGAACTTTCATTCCAGAATTCAGATGCTCTATAATTGGATTGGTAGACAAAGATTATTTATGTGATAAAGAGGGAAAGAAAGTTGACTGTTGTTGCTTTCACCTTACAATTAAAAGTGACATAATTAGATACCATGCTTTAATACCTTGTTATAAGATACAGGTTTAAACCTATCCCTTACATCATGAAACCAACAAGTTTCAATTCATGTGTCCAGACAGCACCACTCAGTGAGGCTGAAAAGCACAAGAGGAGTTCTGAGATCGTCTTTGCTTAAATGGGCAATATTTTCTCAAAATTCTCTAATAAACATAGAACACCAAGGCTCCTTACTTGAGTTTTCAATATGACAGTATGACCTAGGCTTATCATTGCCTCCCAGACTTTCCTGATGACAAGAATTACCTAAAAGCTTGGTTAAAGTACCTTTCCTAAGTCATCTAGAAAGTTCATTCAGTTGTTTGGAGTAGAATATGAAGATTCAAATTCTAAACAACAATTGCTGATGAGCAGACATATTTGAGATATAAATTTATAAAAAAAAATAATAAAAGAAATGATCTCTGACTCCCAAGGGGTATTGTTAGTACACTGGAAAGAGTAGGAACTTTGCTGTTAGTCAAATGTCAGGTTTCTTCATTTACTGATTACGTAATCTCTCCTTTGACATCTGCTTTGGAAGGTAACGATACTATCTAGCTCTCAAAGTATTTGTAATTTGAAGGACCTAGACTATTGTTACACAACGTGGCCTGGGAGCCAGCAGCCAGTGGTCAGAGAGAACTTGTTAAAAATACAGAATCTAAAGCCTTGCCCCAGACCTACTGAATCTGGACATGCTTGTTAAGAAGATGTCCTGGATGATTCGTTTGTATGTTAAAGTTGGCAAAGTGGTGACCTTCAACCAGTGCTTAGGAAATGCTAAATTCTTTCCTTCTCATTATGCTCTTTGTACCAGTGATTCCATTCAGTTGGGGGTGCAGTCTCTGTCACCACCATCCTTTACTCTTGCTTAAACCCATCAAGGACACCTTCAGCTCTTGCACAGTGGAAAGCCATTTAGAAATAAATAAAAGTATGAACTGGAAATCAGTATAGTACAAATATAACTCTGAGATTTTCATTCACAGGCCCTGCTGCTCCATGTGAAGCTCTCAACACAGTTTTCATTCTTTTCCAAATATCATCCAGAACTCTTTCTATGCATCTCACTACCTGCTTTCTACAATTTAGCAATTATTGGTAGCAGGTGAGCCCTTTACCTAATAATTAAAATGGTCACTACTTGACAAAGAATTTAGGGAAATTTTCATGAAGAGGTTTTGGGTTTTCTTTTTTCTTTTCTTTTTATTCCCAGGATCCTGCAGTGTCAGAAGAGAAGTAGGCAGAACCTGTCTTACTGCATCAAAGACATTTTCAGTAATTGCCTGCATGAAAATGTGCAGCACATGTTAGTACATGACAAATGAAAACGAAAAGTATATTTTAAACTTTGAGAGTGTACTGAGGGGAAAAGGAAAATGGCTGGCTACAGCAATTAGTGTTTTAGTTGGAATGCTTTTAGTAAAGAAGCAAATAAATTAGTTTAATTTAAAAAAAATAGGTGAATTCTCAGGTTGATAGATATTCCAGTCACAAAAAGAAAGATTTCTTCTATGTTTCTAAGGTGTATGTCTCCTTTTCCTAGACTCTTTATGAGGCAGCATAGGGATAGGTAATTTCACATAAGTGTTAGTAAAAAGAAAACAAAGACTTCTCAGAAAGAAAAAAACAGATACCAGATGGTCTCACCTGTAAGTGAGATATAAGGAAAACAAACAAAAGGCCAAGAAAAGTAAAAAAAAAAAAACCTAACAAAGGAACTGGGGCAATCAACTAGGGAGGGGGAGGGGGAGGGGGAGGGAGAAATCAGGAAAGGGATGAGCACAAAAAAATCAAAAGGACAATTCACAGGTGATATGGTGGGGGGAGAACCCTGGAAAATGCAGTGACATTATATATATATATATATATATATATATAATGTATATTATATCTAATATATATAATATATATTAGATATAATATATATATATATTTGCACATTAACTATGCAAACAACAAAATGATTAATTAAAAAGTAAAAATTAAAAAAAAAGAAAACAAAGTCTTCCAAGGCTCATGTTTCTTAAAATGTGTTCTCTCTAACAGAATTTATTGAGCTCTGGCTTTATCAATGTTTGATCACTAATATGTTCTCATTTTGATATATCCCTGACAGGTTGGATGCTTCTGATTATACTATATTCTGATCTAAGTGACTAAATAGGAAACCTTATTTCACATCTAGACATACTTCTTCCATTTCCATACTCTTGCAGAAAGTGGAAAGATATTTTCTCACCTATTACTTCCAAGTTCTTGGGGGAAATAACTGTATTAAAAGACTGAAACACAAAATTGAGTAGGCCTAGAATTCCACTTCCTTGGTCTTTGAATTTTTCTGCTCACCCTTTGAAATATTGTGGAGGACAAATTTATCTATTCTTCTCTATTTCAATAGGATAAATTCATCGGTAACTATAAGACATCTTGAAATTAAGAAAGTAGAGAGGAAAAAGCACATTTCACTAAAATCAATGGGTCATGAAAGAATTGTCTTCAACATGAGGATTTTTGTAATTAAATTCACTAAACAAACCACCCTTTATGTTACAGGCTGAACTGAGTTGTCCTAAAATCCACAAGTTGAAGTCCTAATCCCCAGTATTTTAGAATGTGACTTTATAGAGGTGATTAAAGTAGAATGGAGCCAGTAGGGTGAATCCTAATCCAACAAGACTGGTATACTTATAAGAGGGATTTGGAGTCAGCTTCTCATAGAGGGAAAACAATATAAAGAGATGCTGAGAAGAAACAGACATTTATAACCCAAAGAGGGAGGCCTCAAGCAGATCACTCTCTCACTGAAAGAATCAACATGCTGACAGGTTAGTTTTAGATTTTGATTCTCAAGGACTGTGAAACAATACATTTCTGTTGTTTATGCCACCCGGTTTGTGGTTCTTTGTTGCAGCAGTGCTGGAGGACTGAACATTTCATAACTCACTGACAAGAGAAAACAGCAGTGGATGTTACATCTATCAGGATGAGGGAACCAAAACAAGATTATTGATTTAATGATTTTATCAATTGTAAATCTGGCTTGCTTTTAGCTTTCTATAAACCACAGTTCCTAAAATAATGTTTAGATGAACATTATTTCACTCAAAGTCACAGTTTCCAAGAACATTATCTACAAGGTTAAAGTGGGGGGGGGGGGGGGTGTTACTGCTTGTGTAGTATAGTCATATTGCCAGAGTTCAGGAGTTCTTGAATTTGGTTGTAGTTTTTTCTCTTTGCTTGCTTGTTTGTTTTTGTCATTACAAAGTGACTTGTCATTTATTAGTTTAGTTGATATGCACAGATACCTTATCATCTCATCCTCAATAATGGGGCCAACACAAGGTATAGAAAATTTTCCCTGTTAACATCTATCATTAGCTCTGCTGATGCTCCATCCTTATGGTACTGAGCTTCCTCCCACCCCCTCTAATCAGCAGTACTTGTGTCAGATAACAAACAGAAAATTGCTATCTATGCTACCCTGGGAATAGTTATAGATTGGTCAATGTTAAGTTCATTTTAATGATTGTAAAGGAAAAGGCAAAGATCTTGGTGGAAAGGGTAATGATTAACTAGCCAGTAACCAACTTAAAAAAAAAAAAAACAAACCACTAAGCTTGTAATGTAGGAATGAGTAAATGCAGTTCATGGTCAACTCATGATTGAATTTAAGAGTTTACCCTCCTTAATCCAAACTTTTCTAAAATGCCACTTTCTTTTTTTAACTGATTATCTGCCCAAAAGTTACTGAGTTCTTGAAAAGAATAATTTATACAGATGCTGATATAACAGGACTTGGCAAACTTTTTCTGGAAGGGTCAGATAATAAATACCCAGCAGCTCTTGGGGCACAAGATTTCTGGGGTCTGTTACTACTATGCATCTCTGCTGTTATGAGTAAAAGTAGGAAGAGATGACACCTAAACAAATGGGTGCACCTATGTTCCAATAGATCTGTATTTGTGGATGTATAAATTTTAATTATTTCATGAGTCATAAAATAGTTATTGTCTGGCCACTTAAAAAGTGAAAATCATTCTTAGCTAGCAGGTCCTACGAGAAACCATCTGTAGTCTTGACTTGAACTGTGGCTCCTGTCTTTCAGCTTCTAACAAAGCATATTTTCCCTCCAAACAATGAAGACCCACGAATTTATAACCAACATCATTTTTAAAGTTTATCTGATTTGGTGGGTTTTGGGGAAAATTGTTTTGAAGCAAAGGAAGCTTCCTTTTAGTATAATCCCCCCAAAGACGTAAGCTGCTTTGTGTCAATGAAGACAGAACTGGAAAACAGGCCAAAAACATATCCTGCTTTGCTGTTTGCAGCCTGGAATACTTTTCTAAAATCCATAGGACAGTTTTAAAACCACTGTTTTTTCAAAATGTAGTACATGATTACTACTGAGAGGACAAATGTAGACTGTAACTCAAGTTCAATCATATGTTTTTGAAAATATTCTATGAAATCTCTTTCAACTGGAAGAAGAGTTCTGTCACATTATCTAATTGTTGTGTGATTGTGCTCCCAGCATTCCCTTTCAAATCAAATTTTAATTTTGAAATTTTAGATCTACAGAATAGATACAGAAATAGAGTAGAAAGCACTTTCATACATCTGTTACCCCGACTCATCAAATTTTTAACAACGTGCCATACTCATACATGCACACACAGTATTTTCTTCTTCTGAACTATATAGGGGTAGATTCCATACATCATATCCTTCATCCTTTACTATTTCAGTTTGTAATTCCTAAATTCTGCATTCCTTTTTGCTCACAACTCTGCAGTTTTAAGAGTTCTTTTATTGCAATCTAATCATCAAGTTTTTATTTTTTTTCTTCGCCTTAATTCTTTTCAACATGGTACATATCTATGTTTTTCCTATGCTATTGATTTTCAAATATTTCTAGTCTATGAGCTTCCCCATTTCTTCTAGCTAAGTAGTGAAGGTTTCCCAATTCCTTTTCTTTCCTCACATTATTGTTCCCTCTCTGTCCCCTGTACCTTATCTCTACTTTTCTGGTGAGGAGTGGCCATAACTGAATTATAACTTCGCTCTACACTGCAGCCTGAAACTTACCCACCCAGAGTTCAGCTGTTATCTTTCAGTCCCTTGTAATTACTGTCATATTCATATCATAATAGAGCACTGGTCATTTTATTACATTTATTTTTTTAATTCACTTTCGATTTGAGTTTAGCAAGGTTTGACTAACTAAAGGAAGTACCACAAGTAGAAGTAATTCATGCATATAATTAGTGATTCCAGACTGCATGTGCTGCCTCTTGTGATTTTTTTATAGCCTGCATGGTAAGTTGCTGGTGTTAGATTTGAATTTGTGTTCCAGTTTTGCTCTTTATCAGGCAGGTAATCTTTGCAAATCACCTAATTTCCTACAACTTTAATTGCTACATCCAAAAAGACACCTAACTTATTTATCTGCTAAAGTTCTGCCTTGTTTTCTTACAGATTCTTTTGGGATAAGGTATGCATGAAAGTGATAGGGTGTGCCCCCCCCTCCTGTTTAAGATTGCAGATTTCAAGGACAGGTAATGTTAAAATGGGGGAATGACCTTAGCTGGAATTTCCCTTCAGAGGGATGCAGGGGGAAGAAAGAAGTGAAATAGTCAAGGTGAAACAGATTTCCTGGAAGGCGGGAAATCAGGGTATATAAAGGGTGTGCAAAGAGAAGGATTCGATGCAGATTCGAATATGGAGACTGGATAGAGAGAGAGGTTCAGTGGGGGAGAGATGGGAATCGGCCATCTTGTAAAGATGTGAGCCATGTGAGCTTGGCCATGTTGGCCACCGAGGGCCTGGAACCCTCGGCTGGCCCAGGCTGGCAGCATGTGTGCTGAATGCAGTTAAGGAGTTTGCAGAT
>PVHY01020642.1:0-25161 GCA_004024945.1 Uropsilus gracilis
TGTTCAGAGCATGTAACAATCAGCAATGATGTTTACAGTTACAATTTGTTTTGAGAACTTGTAAATTTTACATGTATTCACAAATTTATTCTTCCTAAACTTTACTATTTCGACTCCCCCAAGTTCCCTTTGGGTTGGTGTTGGGTGTTGAAAAATCCCACATAACCTTCTGAAACTGACTTCCTGTATAGACACAAGTGAAAAAAAAGTCAAGTTTAAAAAATGCGTATGTTGTTCTGATAGCATCAGTCCAAGACTGGAGGATTATCAGGAACACTGAATTTTTTCTCTCAGATGACTGAGGGGACTACAACCAGCTGCACTCAAATTACATTGAAAATATATACTTTGCAAATTCTCATCTAAATGAAAGTTTCAATTACCAAATGCAGTCTGACCGGTTATCTTTGACTAAAGTGGTTTACAATTTGCATATAAACTTCATTTCTTTTTCTAATTATGCTGAATAAAATGCTTTCATTTTCTCTATGATTATAGGCCAGCCCTGCCAAACACCTGTGACTGCCACAAATCATAATTTGATATTTATTTACTTCAAAGAAATCATATTATCTAAATCATTTGAGGCATCAAAGACCTTAATTATTGATAGTCAATTCAATAGGGTTAGCCTCCGTGTCCTTGGGTGGGAGTTTCTGATTTGCTCTTTCCTTTTAAGCATTACTTGGCTGTAAGTAGTTATATGATTCTCCTGTTAAGGCTGTTGGAAATTGCATTCTTATATAATTGGAACTAGATTGAGAAAGTAACAAAGAGCCAAGATTGACAGCTGCTCTCTGATTTCCAGGTAAATTTTTTAAAATTCTTTTTTTACACTCTGTCTTTGAAATAAACATTTTTAAAAATTTCCCAGTGTTTTGGAGAAAATAAGCATTTTTCCATTTCCTTGAAATATTTGCATGAATCAAGAATTTTCTGCAGAGACAAGATGCTGTAAATGCCATTGTGGACAAAAACAAGATATTGACATTGGATGAATGGGTTAAGATGGCTGCATCGTTTGAAGCAACACCATTTGTAAACATTACATTTGCAGAAAAGGATAAAGTGAGTGGAAGATTTTAATGAGAAGAGTCATCTTCAGAAAATTTAAAAGCTTATCTATAAGTCTGTAGAAATTTTCACATAGTGAAGTCACCTTCTTCCAAGTAACAATTCATTACAAAATAGTGGACATTGGAACTTTAAGTGGATTTTCAAATGATTTTATCAGACTTTTCTCAAAGAGTAATACCAGGACAACCCAATGTCATGCTTGAGATTATTTAGGAGAACTCATGGTGTCAAATTTGTGTCACACTACTACTAAAAATCATGTGAAATAGTCTAGAAGCTGCATATTACAGGTGGCATTGCAACAGAGTGACTGCAGTGGTCAGTATGAGAAACGAGCTACTCTCTATTCTAAGAATGTGAAGATAATGTCCCTTCACTCATGATTACTTTTTATTAAAAGACACGATACTACCAAACAATGCACATCTTATTCCTTTTAAGATAAATTTATAAAGAAATATTTAAAAATACCTTATTTTGTTTTTAATACCTTATTATCTTAATTTGGCATTTATTAATTTACACAGTTCATAAAAGCAAAGCTCTTTAAGCGGTTAATACATATTCAAAGGTAAAACCCATCTTGAGACTAAAAATTCTGAGAACCTTTGCTTGATATGATTGACTGCATGTTCTTCCAACACTACCTTTTTAAACATCCCATATGCTTTGATCACAATCTTCGTTAAGTCTTTCCCTTTGTTCTGCTTGTGTAGCTCCTGTAAGAATCAATGAGGGTATAGCTTTCAGAACAAACACAGTCTTTTGGAAGTCTACATACACAATGTAATTATTTATAATAATAAATAATTATTTAATTTATAATAATAAATAATTATAATAAAATTGATAGGCTTAGTTGCTGTGATAACACATATGGTTCATATGACCAGTTCTACTTGGGAGAGTCCGACAGCTTAATGTCCAAAGTATGGCTCACAGTATTTACCCAACATTAAAACTTCTGCCCCCACTTTACTCCATCCATCCTCTCCACCCCACATCCCCACCCACTTGGCGTTGAATCCCTTTATTGATATATTATGTGTAACTCTACCATCAGCCTAGGGAAATATTGCTAGTTTTCCTTCCTGAAAAACAGACCTATGATGACTCAAAGGACTGGGGAGGGGTGTGTGTGGGGTGGGGTGTTGTGTGAGGGAGGACATGAAACAATCCTGCAGCAGATAGGGCAGCAGTCTTAGTAGGAACTAGATCAATCTAAATAGTCTCATGTTTAAATCCCATTGGGAAAGGGATGAAGAGGAAAAGAGATGACAGTGCTCTTAGGATTCGCCATGGTTGTCAGGCAGATGGGGTGTGGGGTTTACCTGAAGCTATTGCCAGATCAATGAAATGCTTTATTTATGCGCCTCTGCACTATCACTTGTCAGGGATGATCTCTTGTTGTGTGCTTCAGAACAGAGGCAACATGAACACAATGTGACACTCAATTAACCACACATGTCAATCAGGAGAAACCCAATGGATTGGACTTTGTCAACAGCCCACTCGCTGTGTGAGGGCGGGAGACAAAGCCTTTCATTACCGGCACTTCCTGGAAGGCTCCCGCTTCCAGGCATGCTTAGATCAATTCTGTAGACCCGAACTAATGTTCCAGTATGAAAACCTAAAAGGTGAACCAGGGGATTGCATTTATCTCCTGTGCTCACGAAGTCGCTCAGACCACAATTCAGCCGTGGCAGAGGTTCACGAAATAACTCCTTTTTACTTTTCTCATCTGCCTTTAACTCAGATTTCTCACCCTTTTAACTGGGTGTAATAATGGTATTGATTAGAAGGCAGTGCTTTTTTGCAGGCTTATTTGAGCTCTTTGCCTGCTGCTCTTATTCCGTTTTCCCTAGGCTCAGAATTTACTGAGTTAAGTTACTTGGCAAGGTGAAATGAGGTGTTTTCCTTTCCTTTCCTTTTCCTTTTCTTTCTTTATTTTTGAACATTTTTTGACATCTCTTTAAATTCACCGCTCTTAAGAACTGGAGAAACAAACCTCAGTTACTACCCCTGTCTCTTGTGTTTGTTCAAAGCAATTGCTTTGTCAAATGAATATGTATTATTGTTGCATGATTTGCAAAATACAGGTAAGAACATACGAACTTTTCATTTCCATGGGTAAGACTGTCAATACATTAGAAAAAATTCCACCCTGTCTCTATACCAATAAAACCTCAGATTCTGAGCATGATAGCTCTGAGAAAGTTATGACTTTCTGAAGGAGGAGCCATAGGTAAGCAGTCATACTTGACTTAAAACTGAACACATTAGTGTTCTTTCTATTGTATTTCTGACTTCAACTTACACCCTACTGCCCCAGTTCACCGGGTGTTCCTGGTAGGTTGTGCATAAATCAATTCATTTTCTGTCCTTTTTCCTTCTGAAGTTTTTATACACACATATATAACAAATATTTATATATTACAAATATATATATTTATATATACATATATATTTATATGCACATATAAATATATATTTTTAATATATTATAAATTTATTATTTATATTTATTTTATTTTACATTGTTATCTACCCCAGAGTCTCCCACCACCTTATCAACTGTGAACCATATTAGTCTTTTGTACCCCTCCCACCCCTGATCCCCCATCCCTCTCATGCTCTATGCTTCAATTTTGCCAAAAAGTTAGTTTTAAATTTTTCTTGTCTGTTTTCCCTTTGTTCCTCATATAAGTGAGATTATCCAGTATTTCTCTTTTTCTTTCTGGCTTATTTTTGCTAGTGTGATTCTTCACATACATGCTTAAGAACTCCTTTTGGAGTTCTTAAGACTTGTGAGTATGAAGACTCATGATCTGGATCACTCCTCCACCCCCTGCTTACCTTGGAGGTTACCCTCTAACAATATGTTTCAATTTTCAGTACTTTATCCTTTCTGAAATAACACTGTCTTCTAGTGTTGCCAGTTCCCAGTACAGACTGCACAGAGTGAATTCCTTCCAAAGATTGTGATATGAGAAAGAAGAGAAATGTAGAACTTTGCAGTGAAGAAAAATTAACATGTGTTATCTCACCTATGTGATCAGTTATCACAGTGAGAAATTATGCTTGTTGTATGCATCTTTAATATGTACGATTAGGGCCTGGCACGGTGGCTAGTACCCGTCTATGAAGCGACCGAGGCTAGGGATCAGGGTTCGAGTTCCACCTGGGGCCCGTAGCGAGACCTAGTTCCAAAAAAATAGCTGGGTGTGGTGGCGTACCTGTAATCCCAGCTGCCTGGGAAGCTGAAGCTGGGGATTGCTTGAGTCTGTGATACCACGGGCAACACGAGCCTGCGGTTCCAGGGCCAAAAATAGCAACCTAGTCTCAAAAAAAATGTATGATTATAAAGTCATTTTACCTCTGTAATATGCCTTCAAAAATTCATAACATAAATCTACTTGGGAGAAATATTTCAGGCAAATCCCAATTGCAGGAAATTCTACTAAAAACTTGACCAGTATTTCTCAAAACTCTCAGTCATCAAAACCAATTTAAGTCTGAAAAACTGTCACACAGGAGCCTAAAGAAACATGATGAATATTTGTATACGATTCCCTGGATGGGATATAGCTACAAAAAATAATACTATTAAATAAAAACAAATAAAAAATTGATACAGGTTCATTAATATCATATTAATATCTGATCTAAAGTAGAGGGAAAATTAGAAGCCAGGGATGACGAAATTCTTGGTGCTATTTTTGCAACTTTTATATAAATCTAATACTGTTTTAAAATTAAAAGGTAGAAAACAATAAATGAATACAACAGTTCCTGAGCTTAGTACAATCTCTGTATATTCTATATCATTTTATTTTTATGAGACCTGTTCACATGTGACATGGATTCCAGATTACATTTGTGAAGCACGTACCTGGCAAGAGAATAGTTGTTTTGGCGAGATTGTGACTTATACACACATACCAATGACTAGGGACTTTGATAAGGATCAAAAAATAAATTGCAGTTCAGGTTTGGCCATTTTTTAGCAAACCTTTTTTGGAGAGATGACTGGATTGTCATTTAAATGAGTCAAAATCTAAAACTCTAAATTATAAGTAGAATGATGTTTTATGTTAATGTGGCATACATTTTGGTACAATGTTATGTCTATGATGAAGAGGTAGAGTTGAGAACTGATTTGAAATGATTGACATTTGTTTGGCTATAGTCATTCACCCTCCATTGAATACCTGGCTGCACTTAATAAGTGTCAGGATTATAGCCAGTTAGCTTCATAAAATCGAGCTCTCCAGGACTTTCTCAAAGCAGCCTGTTGTAATAAGACACCCATACCACCTGATGCTATTGTCTTTCCATTCTCTGAGGCCTTCTAATAAAATTGCTGTACCTTCTAGAACTTGACAAGACTGATGTAGGTCATCCCAACTCATAGAATGAACAAAATTTTTAGGCATTTTTCTCCATCATGCACATACTAAGGCTAAATCCAGATTTCTGACAGAGATACCCTATGTTTTAATTTTGGATACTTCTCAACCAATGAAGTCAATAAGTAGAGGTAAAATTGTTTCTTAAAAATTCAGAAATCTGTCTAGAGATTCTTATACTATGGTTTTATTTTAATGCTTTATTTTATTGAAATTTAGTAATGTTTCTCATATTCACACCACAAAACAAACAGAATCACATTTTTTCACCACTTTACATAACTGGATTTATGTACTTTTGACAGCTTCCTCACAGATGCTGACAGTATCATGTTTCCATAGTAATGGAGAATGCATAATTTTCCATCAGTCCCAAGTTATAGTGATGTTTGTGGCTTCTCATCAGGCTGATTACTCACTTCAGGGTGTACTTCAGTATTTTAAATTAGATGCACAGACCAAAATATAATCATCCTAGGTGGTGACTGAAACTATAGTTGGGCAGTCATCTTCATTTATTTCATTTTTTCTTAATGTATTATCAGTTATGTATTATACTTTTTGTCAGTAGAATGTCTCCAATTTAAAATTCACATAGGTTATAATAATCACTAACAAGTAAAACCACACATAGTTCTATGCAATCAAATTATAAGCCATGGATGAGAACACATCTGACAGAACATTCTCTTGGGTTTTTCAAGTATGGCAATAGATATAGAAGCACTTAGTGTTATAAATACTGATTTGTTTTCTTAAAGACTTTTAATTTATGATGACTTTCATAAAAACACAAAGCAGTGAATCATTTTATGATGAGAAAGTATGTATTCCCATTCATTTTCCCAGATTACTGACTGAAAATAAGAACTATATATTTCAAGCATATGTTTTCTTCACTTGGCCCATGATGTGAATATTTTCACTTTTACATTGTAACAAATGAACAGTAGTACTGTCCCTATAAAAGCCCAAATCCTCTTGACAACTTTTCCATTCATCTATCTTTCCCACAGTACCACTCAATTATTCATTCTAAACATACTTTATGTATTGGGAATACAAACGTGATGGTTGACAGGATTATTGCCATCAAGAAGTACATGTTTTTAAGGAGAACACATTTTGAATACATGGTTGAAGTACAAAATTACTTTATTGATTTTTGAGATGCTCTTAGCAGGTGGGCTGTGGTGTCTGATTAATAAGACAGGGAGTTAGCCAGGCTGTGGGAAGTGTGAACAGAAGAAAGCTTTTCAGGGAGAGGTGATAATGCTCACTCACTCATTGCCTTTTTGAAGAATAAAACACTGTATATTCTTAAGAAATGATTTTTATTAACTAATAGCAAGAACAGGACAGTAAAGACTTTCTATCCTTGGGTTAGAAGATAGAACAACAAGAAAGTCTTGCTGCTGATGTCTAATGACAAGAAATGATTGAGTAGAGCATCACATGTACATCAGAAAGTGTCCTCTGAAAACTCAAGGTTACCTTAAAAAAGAATCATGACTGTTCTCAAAAATGTAACACTTTTATTGGCTCCAGGAGGAAACTTTTGCTCAAAAACATTTCTTCTGAAATTCCAACATTAGAGATTTATTCATGTGTCTTAAGAAACTCAAATTTTTAAATGTCAGTACTTCCTGAAGTTAAGTAAAGCTGTAACTCATCAGTGGTTTGGTGTAGAGTCTTTAAAGCAGATGCTTCTTTTCTTTTTATGGCTTAATTATGGTAATTATGACTGAAAAATGGGAACTTCCATGGGAGGATAAATGGAAAGGTCACCTTTCCTCTTTGAATTATCAGAGAAGGGATCTGTGCAAGTAGGAAGCTACTCCAAAAGACAGTAAAAAGATACCTGGCATAGAGAAGGAGGTGCTTGCCTGAACACATTTGGACTCAACCTTTTCACTTTTAACAAGTTAATACAATTCTGATTTCCATGTTACTACACTGTCAATATTAAGGTAAATAACTTCATTTCATTTGACAAGTCAATATCATGTTTAGTATAGACTTTTTGTATAAAAGTAACCTACCAATAGTAATAAAGATGATCAGCTACTACTAATTGGAGTATCAGTGACTTGATGGCAATGCAACGTAGAACATAGACAGGGCAACAAACCAAAGCACACTATCCTTGCTCATCTCAAGTAGTGAACTGATTTTTCATAAACTGGCTATTTATGAGGCCAGAAGATCAACAGAGTTAAAACATGATAAGTGGGTAATTCTAATGTAAGAAAAAGTGGTTTGAAATTTAGATAAACCTGATTGTGAATCACAGTTCTTATAAGCAACATTGAGTAGGTGTTCTAAGCCTCATTTTTTCTCATTATTCAAAAGTAGATGTTATATATTTTATAGCACTATTGTGATGATTCAGTAAAGTGGGATATAGTTCTACCATACTACATATTAGGTAATCATATTTAATAAATACAGCAATAGCAATATTATTAAGACTACTTCAAGACTGAATCGACTGTGAAAACAGAAGAAAACAGATAGGTCAAAAAGAGGATACAAAATACTTGGGAACCTGAGAGTAAACTTCCTGTAGGTCCAGAAGTGATTTTGCATATGTTGTGCTTGTCCATATATCAATTCATTTCAAAATAACCCAGATAAATTGGTGAAAGAGTCAATCATCTCTTAGAAATAAAGAAAGTAAAGAAGAGATCAGTGGATTTTATCAAGGTAAAAAAAGATGCAACAGATGACTGGATGAAAAAGATGTGGTATACATACACAATGAAATATTACTCATCAATTAAAAATGACAAATTAGATGATTTTATAACATGGATGAACTTAGAAGAATTCATATAGCAGAAACAAGTCAAAAAGAAAAAAAACAAAATCCAAATGGTTTCACTACTATATGGGACATGGGAAAGATAAACAAAAATCCATGAAGAAAAGTCAAAACAAGCCAACAACCAAATCGAAGTACACAACGTGGGGGGGGGATGGGACAAGATGGGAACAGTTGGGGGGGTGAACCCCAAAGATCACAGAGATGTGAAATCATATATAAAGTATTTAAAAAACATATTTGATATAAAACTAATAAAAGTACTTCTGATCTTAAAAAAAATGCATGCATAGTGGCAAGAAGCAGCTCTCCTGCCTGCCTGTGAATATGCAGGTACCTCTCTTTTGCTTTCTCATTTTCCTGAGAAAAAGTGCTTTAAAAAAAGGTTTTTAAAAAGCAGGAGGAGGGGAGAAGGAAGGAGAAAGACACAAACAAAAGCACAATAATCATGGAACAAATATTGAATCAAAACAATGTTACTCAATAAAAAGTTCCTAAAACACTGTATAATGAAGATTATATTTTTAGTTCCTTGCCCACACTCAAAAAAGTATCTTCATTTGCATTATATTAATGTTGAAAACTACTGGTCTCATTTTGTAATTAATCATTTTGTAGAAAATATCTTTGTGGCAAGTATTAAAAGTTAATTTAAGTAATTAACATAGAATATGATTTTTTTATTCAGAATATGCAAAATTCAAAACATAGGGATAACTGATCGTTATTTGATGACTATATTTATATTACAAAACATTGGCCTTTAATGTGTGTCATCTATTTTATGAATGCAATCATCCTTGCAAAAATAATTATTAACTCAGCATTTATAACAAATATAATGGAGTGTCTTGTCTGGAGGTCTGTGAGAAACATCACATCTAAATGAATCAATCAATTCCTCTTCAAAATAATCAATTATAGAAGCCAGATTTTTATTCCCATGATGCCAACTTTCTTTGTTACACCTTATCATTGAAAAAGTCTACAAATTATGATGTATATTTAATAATTTCAGCATTCATAATGGTAGCAAAAAGATTACATTTGAGTTTTAAATATAAGCACAAATGCATCTATTATGTTTGACTAATTATTTAGATATATGATGTTATATACTTTATCTATAACCCTATAATTGTAGAACTTTCAATGCCCATCTCTCTCTCTCTCTCTACCTTTTTTCGTTCTACACTTTTAGGGTTTTTAAATTGCTATCATCCTGTTTTGTAACTAGCCACACATAATGGTCCAGGTGGATTGCAGTTTTCAATTGGAAGTTAACTTTGGCAAATATCATTGAATCTTAGTGAAATCAATGATCCCTTTTAAACACCGGAGAACTGATGTTAAAGTTCTCCCTCTCCAAAAAGAAAGTTTATTTAAAAAACTTCCTTTAAAATCCCTTATTTATATCTTTATCCATTTTCATCAGATTTATATATTAGAGAACATTTATTTTAGCTTGCATGATTTTTTATTTCATGCACACCCACAGACAATATCTTTATAAAGCCCCCGAATTTCTGTTTTCCCCTTGGGTTTTATATAGAACGTTTGTGGTAGGTCTACTTTTAATGGTCTAATTGTTCTCCACTCATAAAAGGGATGAAAGGTAGTGTATTTTTACTACTAAAGAAGATTTTTTTTTATACTTTCATTGGTTACCTAAAATTCCACTGACTGCTATACCATATAGTCACCAGGAAAAGATTCATATTAATTTTTATTGGAAATTCATATTAATCTTACTCCTCAGACAGTTGTTTTTGGACAGTATCTATTGTTCAAAAGCTAAAACATGCATGTAAAAGTTAGAATTTCTAAGTCGTGCTTCCTATTCTTTTTATATACTTCATAAGCTAAAATGCTAGCAGCAGAAAAGCCAAAACAACAGATGAGACAACATGAAAGAATACACATAAGTTATATATTATGTGAAGTTATTTCATGAGTAGTGATTCTTGCCTTCATTTTTTGTCTCCACTGTTCTTTTGGAAGTAAAACTCTCAATTGTGTCAGAATTAATGTTTATATGTAGATAATTTTGATATAATTATAGTTGTATATATAGACATGTATGCCCTAACAGTGCTATAAAAAATTAACTTGAAATAGAGTGACTATCAATGTACTGCTTGAGAAAATATGAGGCATCTCCAAGATACCTGTAGTATTTATATAATTGATCTAATCAATTGTGTGTATGTATGATCTAATCTTTGCTGTTAAAAAGGCTTTATTCAAAATGCCAAAGTAATATATAAGCATGCCTTTACAAAAATAGATCTTAATAGAAAACATTTAGGACATTAAATATTTCATGCATAGTCATAGCAATTGGCACTAGTTTGTCAATATTTATATAACTTGTATTTAAATGTATCTCATCCCAAATGGTCAAAAAAATATTATCAATTATCCCTTCATAGGTTTATAACATAGAATATGAAAAAATTATATATATATTGAATTTTAGACACAATATGGTGATCTTATTTTTAAAGATGTCTGAGTTTGAATTTTTAATAAACTTATTTATTTTCTTACATTGTTGTTAACAGCAGGAGTAGGGGGTAAGAGTGGGGGTCAAAACAGAGAGTGGAGAGTCCAGGATTTCTGGTGATTCATCATGGGTCCTGTGGTTGTGGGAGAACTATGCAGACTACATCTGAGGAAAGATATCAAATAGTGCAAAAAATGTTAGTTTAATTTGATTTTAATAGCAAGACAATCACATATTCATTTATTCTATTTTTTGGAAGATATGAAACAATAGAAAATTATCATTCATTGCTACTGATATTGTCACTAGGATTCTCTCCTTCTTTGGATATTGTGAATGAGACTAGACTGGTAATTTAGTCTTATCGCTGATCTTCTATGTAAAATATTTATAAAGTATGTAGAACCATCTACTGATAAAATTTTCATATAGCTTTTATTTCCTGTGTTGTGTGCTTGTGTAAGAATGTCTGCACATTTGATTGGTTGTTATCTCATTACTTGGTGGGGGTCTTTGAAGATCTAGAGGGAGTCTAGTAAGGGATGCTTTTTTATCCAAATATTTAGAAATTGCAAAGTAAGATAATAAAAAAGGATGGTTAAGCATCAGTGTTATTCTTGATAAAAGCTAAAGGGAAAGGTTTAATTTTACCTCAATTAAAAAGTGAATGAATTAAATTTAGAAAAATTGGAACTAGCTGAGTGAAGTAAATCTGTATTTATGTATTTACTTGTTTGTTTGTTTATTGATACTATCAAAGCCATTAAGGTATATACATTCTCTTAAAATTTTGAGGGTGAAAAATAAGATAGTTTGAAAGATCTAAAATGGGTCTGATATAGAGCCCAGATCCAGTCAGGTATATCAGAGCTCCTGGAATGGGGCAGATATGTCCAGGTTGTACTTCATCATGAAAAAGCACAGGAGAACTTGTCATGTTAACAAGTAGATTGTTCCTTAGAGAAACAGCAAAACTTTTCTTTTTCCAGTGGATAGCTACAAATGTATTGATTCTCTAAATGACTACATCTTGCCAGGCTAGGAAAGAAAGAAACACCAGGGATGTTATACCTTTGTGTTTCTTTCTGATGAAAGATACAGGGAGGCATACTGCAACTTTTAAGTGTATTTCAACAGAAATCTATTGGAATTAAGCAGTGACAACACAGAATGGTTAGAAGCTTTCTGATGCCAGAAAAGGGAAAAACTGCAATTGAAAAAAATCAGAAGCAAGGTAAAAGAATTATTCATTGACTAGAGCTTCCAAACTACTTGGCTACTTTTGATTCAGTCTTTAACTTCAGTTTCCCAAAGCCTATGCAGGCCTAGATTTGGTTTTCTGGCACAGATGCATCTGCGTTGGAGAGACCTTACTTTAATGCACTTGTTCAACTAAGCTAACATTCCATATGGATAATATCATTGAGGGAGAGAATAAGTACTCTCCTACAACCCTGTACTTATGCATTAATGTATTTACCTGTCTTTGTTCTTTTTAACAAAGACCTTGTGAGCTTAGAGGGGGGTGCTTTGGTTGCAATAAAGGACACTGCTAATTCACTGCTACAAGTGTAGCAGTGAATGCCAGCAATGAGAAGATCCTCAATTAATTTTATCCTAAGTGGAGATTTGACACCTGAAACCAGGGTCTGGTTTGAGTATAACTTATTGGGGACAAAGGCGGGGGGGGGGGGCAAATGAATATAACTTATTAGATGCCTAGACATAGGCAAGTTACCCAAACATTGAATGTTTCTTTCAGTTATGAAATAAAATTATATTAACACAAAACTCATTGAATCTGAATGAGTAAAATAAAGCATGTGCAATTTAATAGAGACTAATAAATGATATCTATTTTTAGTTCTTCATGTTGTAAACATATTTGTTTTTCAAGTTTATTTCAAATTACCATGAACTCCAAGGGGGTTTATATGTAAATTTCAAAACTCTTAGCAAAATATTCATGTAATAGTGGTAGTAAATTAAAATAAGCATTTTTTAAAACCACATATTTTGGTGTGAAAGTATTATATCATCAATTTGTAAAAGAAGATGTTTATAGTAGTCATTTACATCTTTAATGGAAAGTAGACAATTTTATTAATCAGACTAATTTTAATTGATGGTTTTAATGTCTTAATGGAATGACTTCTGTGACTTTGGAGAGGTTTTTGTTTTTGTTTTTTTTTAAAGCATTTGACCAATATCTGTTTTTGATATTTGGGCATAGGATTACTTCTGAGAGAAGTGTTTAATTTCCATGCTGACTCATGAAGTGGGTCTTGATCTAGTATTTCTTGTGAGAACAAATACAATTTTTGTTGGTGTTTTAGATACCCTGAGGTATATGTTGACTAAGAATGCAGTAGCAGGTATTTAAGAAAATGAATTGATAAGTTAATTATGACAGAATTTACTTTAATTCATGAGAATATTTTGCCAATTCACAAAGCATGAAAATTAACATAAACATGACATAAATTATTTTGGAATCTTGTGTGGTATATATTTTTCTTTCCTAAAAACTCAGGAAATGTTAATAGGCCAATGCATTTCCTTTGTATATTACTGTATATATATATATATATTTATGCATTTTTCTTTCAGTCATTCATTCATTCATTCATAAATATGCATTGAACAATTACTAACTACCAAACTATTGAACACCAAGTATTTTCAATGTACTAAAAACACAGAGATAATTATCTTATTCTTCTTGACTGTAAACAACACACAATCTTCAGTTTTTAAAATAAATTTCTCCCATTTTGGAGAGAGACGAGCTCATCTATTGATTTGATTTGATTTCACAAATCATACCTTATATCATTTAATATTACCTGACATATTTCCATTCAGATGATGTATTTACTCTGAGCAACACAAACCTGTATTTGCATCTCTGACAGCAAAGGAGAGACTGACTAATGGAGTTGATGCTTGGTTTGAATAATGTAGAATGTTGTGACAATGACAGTAGCAACGAATCTTAAATAATAGGCCCTACCTGATGCAATTTAAAAATATGCACACTGTTGTCTTAGCTTCAGATATGTTAGATTTCATTTCTGCTTCTGCAACACAGCTGAATGTAATCCATCTTGATGACAGTTGACAAGAGAAACTAATTTCTCTTTAAAGCATTTCCCAATTATTCTCTCTCTTTCTTCCCCTCCACTCCATAAATACTAAGCAGTTTGAAACATGTGGGTGTGGGTATAAAATCCTCTTTCCTATGTCTTTTCTCCAGTAGAAGAAAGAAATCAAGGGAATGGAAGGTATTCATTTCCTTCAACGAGTTGCAAAAATTAGCTTTCTATAGCAAATGACCTGGAGATACTTAATTACCACTGATTTTTGGTAAATGTGATGTACATTGCAAATGAAATAATTTAGAAGTGGATTCATATATCACCTTTTTTTTACTTAAACCAAATTTAGGTTAAAGAAAGGGAAGAAGGGAGAGAGTGAGGAAGAATTTAAGGAAACATTTTCTCTTTTCCACTCCAAAGTAAAACCTCAAAACAAAGTGGGAGGGGTTTCCTTTCTCATACATACCTTCACAAAAACTGTCCAAATTTTGAGAGGTAATTAAAAGAGCTAAAACTAATAGCATGTAACATTTAGAAAGGTCAGAAATATTAGTACATGTACCCTTTGCTTAAATGATAAATAATGGAATGAGTTTGCCATGATGACAAAATGTGCTTGCTCAGAAGTGTCACTGCTTGAAATTTATATATTGAGAGAATGAGTGTTCCCAGAAAATTAGCAGGATTAAATACTACTTAACAGACGGCATATATCAATTCGATATCATTTTCATTTTGCATATTCATCTCAATTTATATCAATCTTTCCTCAACAAAGTTGTAATTAATTTTGTCACTTGCCTATAGAAATTGAATGAACTTTTCCTTCATTCACAATGGTTTCACATTAAGGATGAGATTTATGGTTTTTAAATGGAGAAAAGAGAATAATAAAAGACTTTAAAAGAAGATGACTTGTTTTGGTAATGAGACATGATATTATTTTGATGAAGATTAAGAGAGTTAGAGTCCATGGAAGGGGAAAAAATGCTCAAGACATTTAGTAGAACTGGCAATCATAACAGAAGATGAATAAAAGAAATCACAGTACTATAATAATTTATACAAATAAATGCCAGTTTTCCATAGTATAATTATGAAACTATAAAGAACAGGTATAATTTATTTAAGGCACACTATAGAGGAAAGTATAAAAATGTCTGAGTTATGTGCCATAAATGTTAAAAACAATGAAAATATTTAAAATATTTGTTAAAATATGTTAGATAATCTTTAATCTCCTCACTCTTAACAAGAATATAACAGATGAGAGGACTTTGAATTTGTAAAAGAATTTAAAAAGATTTATTTGCAATGAACTGGTTTCTAAATCTCTCTTCCTATCTTACTATATTCAGAAGAGGGAGAAGTTGGTTGCTATTTCTAATGCCCAAAACTAGTTGGAAGGATTTCAAGGAAATTATTCAAAGATAAGATGCGAAGATTTACTAAGAGTCCCATCTACTGAAAAAATAGAGACTGTTTGCCTCAAATAAGTTAAGAAACTTCAAGGAGAACATATAAAATTAATGTTCATGGAGCTTGAAAAACACAATACTATGTTTTGACAGATATTTGAGAGACTTAAAGGGAAACATTTCCTAGCAGTTGTTTAGAAAGTAAAATGATAGAGATGCTGAAGGAGGACATAACATCTTCTCCAAGAGTTTGTCAGTACAAAAATGAATCAGCTATAGGTCAATAATAAGCAAAGACATCTCTGGGCCACTTGAGGTCCAGTCAGTCTTAAATAGACTCCAGTCAGGAAAAACCATAAATGATTTGGATTCTTAGGCATGATGAAAGACACAAGAACCAAAAGAGAGGAGGTGTATTTACTCCAATCAGGGTGACTGCATTGATAATGTGGGATGTCCCAAGTTTTTATCCACAGGTAATGGAATTTGCTCACTATGGGATTTTAAAAGAAATGAGGATTTAAAAAAAAAAAAAGGTTGCATAATGGTTATATGCCATGCACTGCCACTTTTGATGTTCTGTAATTTAGGAGTTTCATAATTTTTACAATGGTTGATTGTGGTGACCTATACTGTTGAGATTTTTCCACTTAAGACTGCCCTATTTTTCTGGCTCTTTCTTTTCGATGATTCTGTTGTCAAGTCTAAGCTATATCTTCTACTTTGTATGCTGCAGACCTCTCTCTGCTGGTTGGTTTTGATGAACTTTTAAAATAGCTATTACTTAGTTTCTGACATAGATAAGTCATTTCATATTTATTCTAAAAGACTAGCTCCATAGTTTCTATATAAAAACACATTGATTTTTTTCAGGCATATACTTTTATTTTGAATTTCAAAACATTTTGCTGCTGCTACCTATCTTCTTGGTGAATAGTGGTTATACTTTTCTCTTTCCAATTATTTCCAATAACACATTCTTAAGTTATTCTGCCTAACTTATGATGGTATAGTAAAAAACATTATAAGAGTATACCAATAATATTCAAGTACAATTCCAAATAATAATTTCAACTCCAAGTTAAGCAAGTAAGTAAAAGGAAAAGTCATGTGTTTCAATGGTTAGTTAAGATAGTTTGCATGTAAGGTGTTATCCAGAAGTTTGTGATATCACTAAATGACTTCCAGTGATTTTAAGATGAACAAATTCGAAGGAACTCTCTAGAAATCTAAACAGGTTGTGCCCTTTTTGAACAAAGAATTCAATTAATAAAATAATATAACCAATGAAGAAAGATTAAAAAATAATATACCACCAAAATTAGGTGTCTAGTGTTTGCAATTGTATTATAGCACTAAGATATGGACAAACTTTAGTCTAGAGCATTCAAAGTCAATTTTTCTTTTGAAAAAATACCAATTACTGCAAACTGCACTGATTCCTCTGTAAGTATATTTTAGTTCAAGTGCATTGAGTAATTGGAGGCTATTGTGTTCTGATTTTGCTGTGGAACAAGACTTTCCAACACAGAAGAAATAGTTGTGGATTACTGAGCTTCTCCATGTAATTTTCAGACAAAGGTATAAAGTAAGTGACATATTATTTGTCTGTTAGAAGTAGACATTTCATTTACAGTGAATTACTTGTCTTAGCTTTAAATCAAACGAAACTTTGTGATGAAGGCAGCTCCCACTTGCTCCATAAAGAAGTAGTTTCCAGGTAAATGTGGTGAGATTCTGTCAGGAATTTTGAAATAAAAAAGCTGTATGTGGAAGATCTATTTATTGATTGATTTAATTCCAGATGTTGTTTGTTCAATCTTATTTTTTTTTAATTCTTATTTAAAATAGTTATATCTTCTTATTTAAAACAAAACAGGTGAAACCATTATTTTTTTTTCAGTTGACCCATATTCCTTATAGAAGCTGAAACTAAGGGATTCATTCAACTGCTGTTAATAATCTGATTCACACAGACTAACACTATCCAAGGAATAAAGAACCAGTGAAGAACCTATCTGATACCTCCTTATTATCACAAGCCCATGATATACATAATACACTTCGGAGAGCAATTAATAACGCAAGCATAAGAATGGAAAAAAAATTAAAGTGACTGGAAGAGAAATGAATACCATGGAGTCTTTTTTTCTTTTTGATTCAATCTGCTTCTTTGGTTTCAGCAAATAGCCTAACTGTCTTTCTAAATGAACATGAGCTCCTCTTGAGGCTAATTTGTGATTGTTTCCATTTTACAATCAATTCTGTTATTGTTTAAAACCCCCTGCATTTATTTTCTTGAGATTAAACCTTAATAGACATGAACTTCTGCATTTTCATTTTTAAAATGTATCTATGAGTGGCATTTTTTGTTAAGTATCATCACAAGAATGAACAGCCCTGGCAGAAAAAAAGACATGGCATTGCTTCATGAGTGTTTGCTAACAGAGAGGGGGTGAATACCCCAGCAGAGCAGGTGGGCAATAGCATGGCAGAGAGCTAAGTAGCTGAAATTGAGTCCAGTTCCTTATAGAGAGATAGGGAAGTCCCTGTCGCAGTGCCCCGCACGCACTGGCTCCACTCGCCTTTCAAGATCGGGTCGGGTGGGGCTGGGGTCAGACGCCCGGGGAGAGGCCCGGCCTGGCCGGAGCGTGGACCCCACCGCACATATGAGCCCTGTGAAGAAGCAGGGCGCTTTGTGCCAGGGAGGGGGTGTGGGGGGTGTCTGCCACAGTCCCCTCTGGGTTTGCCTCCAACAGAAGAGCCCTAATCAGGAATAATATCTTAAAACAATTATTCATCCACAGAAACCAAAGGAGTGAGGTACTGGACGAAAGTACCTTAAAATGTGCCACCCGGGCAGGACTCTAGAGGAACAGGGCGAGCACCACACAGCGCTGAACTGGGAGAACAAACAATATACGACGCCTACAACACCACAGAGGAGCTGTGAACAGAAACCTGGCACAGAGAAGCTGTCAATAAGGGCAGTGTGCAACCTCTTTGTTTAGAGGGAAGATACTGCCGAAAGCCGGGCATGGTGGCTCGTGCCTGTAAGCTTCAGCCTTTGAAGCGGCTGGGGATAGAGATCGCCGTCTGAGTACTACTTGGGACAACACAGCGAGACAGCGAGACCTAGATCCAAATAGCTTGGTGTGGTGGCGCACGTCTGTAATCCCAGCTATCTAGGAAGCTGAGGCTGGGGATTGCTTGAGTCTGTGGTACCACAGGCAACGGTAGCCTGAAGTTCTAGGGCAAATATAGCGAGACCTAGTCTAAAAAAAAAAAAAAAAAAAAAAAAAAGAGGCTTGTCTAATGGCAGTGGCCCCTTGAGAAGCAGAACAGCACAGAACACTGGAGAGAGAAGAAGAGAAGATGCTGAAGTGCTGAAGAAGAACTGGACATTACAGGCAGCCTGTAGGTTTGGAGGGACACCATCTTGGACATGTGTTTGCGACTTTCAGACTAAACAGTACTTGAGGTGAACTATGACCTGATACCATAATGATGATAAGACAGCAAAGTGAGCATTTGGTCAATAATACAAAAAATGTAAAAGATGGCTGGCAGTATCTTCACTAACTGATATGTCATGTGTGATCAATGTATATGTGGACTTCCTATTTGCACTATAAATAAAGGCATTCAAGAGTTCATACAGTAAGAGCAAATCAGTAGGAGCAAATGCAGAGAAGAGGAGAGGATCACAGGGCCTATAAGAGGTGGTGGGAACAGAGGATCATACTTGTAAAACCCACTCCATCCTAGGTTAGTACTCTTCTAGAGTGTGATTTTCCGTATAATGAAATTCTTCAGACCAAATAGACTGTTACTGGAAGCTGAAATAGTGGCATGGTAGAAGAGAGCAGGATGCCTGCCATGCATTTTGATAGTGGTATAGTCAGCACAGCTTTTCTCAGCTTGCACGACAAAGGCATTTTTGTGGCCTACTGGAAGATTCACATGAGGAAGTCAGGAATGGCAGTTCCAAATTTTCACCAGTGTGGTAGGTCATATTTAGTCATTAGGTTAAGAGCTTTGCAAAACTCACATCAGATTTTAGTAGCATCTTCATAGCCATTTAAAGTTGAAGCGCGTTTTGTGTTATCAGTCTTACATCACTTTTCACAAGGTTTTCAAAGGACCTAACTACCGTAGCACAAACTTATGCTCGAGGAACAATGTTCCTGAAACAGGAAAATGCATTTTCCTAATTGTTTTGATAACCAAATAGTTATCCATTCAGCTTATAGTTCTAACTCAGGCGTCAGGTACGCACTGAATTCTTGGATATTTTGTATCATGAACCTAGGAATTTATATCAATAATGTCTGAAAAACCGAGTCTCGTCTATTTTTTGGCTTGCTTATTAAAATGTATGATGTTACGGTCAAGCACCAGTAAACTATGCTACCTTTGATTTCCCGCACTCACTCTTGTTCCTGCAGTCAACACATCAACCACTCACCATTGCATACAAAACCTCACACACACCACTTCAAAATCTGGCAGTTTAGGGAAATTTCCGAGTCTTTGAGAAAAAGCAGAGACACATATTTCTTGTTTTATGTGATCCTTTGTGGACTCACTCAACTGTTTTCCTCATGTTCTTACTTTCCACATTATCTATTTTCTCTTAATTCTCTGGCCCAGTTGTCTTAAATATTTCAGCTCTTCTCTCATCTGCAGAAATTATAGATCTTAGGCTTGAGTTGACTTATCTTAACCAGCCTTTTGCATCCATTTCCCAGCAAGAAGAAATTCTAGTACAAGCCTGCAAGAGCACAGAACCTCCCATCCTGTTACTGGATAAGACCAAGAAGATAATTTGTTTCAATTTCTGTGACTCCTATAAGGAGTGCAACTTTCTTCAGGTCAGAGATAGTGCAGACTTTTCAGGAGGAAACACTGTGCCTCTTTTTTTTTTTTTTTTTTCTGTAAAGCTTTATGTTTTTCTAGAGTATCTCCAGAAATGAGAAGATGGTGATTATTAATCTCTAGTCCATCACAGTGTTTTATATGGACAAGTGTTTAATTGTTCTGCCTAGTTTGAAGATGTAGCTAGGATCTCATTCTGAAGACTGTAATTCAGGGGATGAATTATAATGACTCATCAGCCCTGGCTCACCCCATCCGAAGGGCCAAGGAGTATTTGACAACATGATCGACTACTCACTAGATAGCAATAAATGGGGAAAGAGTAAATGGAAAAGAGGAATGGTATTGTAGAAATTAAAGAAGAATAATGACTACATAAAAAACTATAGTTACAGCATTAAACAGTAAGACAAATTTAACCTCATTTATAAAGCTCATAAAAGCTAAAATTTGCTGAGATGCTAAAGACTTTTATATATGTGAATGTCAGTAAAAACGTACATATACTTACATATCATCATATATGTATTATATATCTACTATACATATAATCTACTATATATATGGTGTATACACATATCTACATTATCTACTATGTAAATTACATTTTTTATTTGACATGATATAATTTTAGTTAGAGAATTTAAATCCTTTCTAAGGAGAAATAAAAATATTCTTGAATAAATAGCTTCCATTTCTAATTATTCTACCATTTCATGAAACAAATTATCTACTTAGGCTTCAATGTCTTTGAAAGGTTCTAGAAAATCCCATTAAAGAACATTTTCCTCTCTTATAGCCCGTTGGCTGAGAATAAATTGTTATAGAGAAGGTGACCTATGGAAGTATTTCTTACTTATGGTTTATGCTCCTCTTGCTTACAGAGGACCAAAGGCTAGGTCCTCTGTGTTCAAACCTTTGCCTTGAATGTTCTCATTATTGTCTTTAACAGAGAAAGGCTTCTGTTGGAGACTTACCCTTGTTTTTAGCCAGAGGTGTGCAGAGATTTTGAGACTAACAACTAAGAAAATTCAGGATAGTTACTCCTGTACCTGGGTGTTATGGTTTGTGAAACCAAAGAATGATGGCAGTTGCTGAATTAGGTGTTTTGGGAGAAAGTCAAAGTCATTCTTAAGGGCATGGATGGTATTAGATATATCGCAGCATGCTGAGTGTGCTCCTCATTAACCCAAGTGTGCATGTGTGTATGTGTGCACATGTGTATGTGTGCAGGAGGGTGGGTGCTTGAGTGAGTACACACCAGTGTTGTTTTGTTTGCTTTAAGCAAACTGCAAAATTCTTTTGGAAGGGAAGCCAAAAGAAGGGGAAAATCATACTTGGGAAGAAAGCATCTTAAGACTAGAATCTAAGTATTGATTTGTCCTCATTTTATCCAACCATTATTAACTGAAGCAGTTGATTCTTAAACTCACTCTATTAAATGAAGTTTAAGAGAATTTTGTAAGCTGGGCATGATGGCACATGCCTGTAAGATTCAGCCTATGAAGCAGCTGGGTCTGGGGATTGCAGTTCAAGTCCTGCTTGGGGCAACACAACAAGACCTAGTCCCAAAAATAGCTGGATGTGGTGGCGCACGCCTGTAATCCTAGCTACCTGGGAAGCTGAGTCTGGGGATTGCTTTAGTCTGTGGTACCCCGGACAATGTGAGCCTGTGGTTCCACAGGCAAAAATAACAAGACCTAGTCTCAAAAAAAAAAAATATTTGTGCAGATAATGTACACAGTGAGGGGAAGAATTGTTAAGCAGGTAACTTTGATTTCCCTTGCTGCTCTGATGTTTGCTGCCAGGGGAAGAGTTAGATACTCAGTGTCACCAGCTGGTGAAGCTGTTTTGTTGTCCAAATCCTCTGAAACACTCTGCAGTTTTTACTGTCACAGCTGACAGATACTGGACTTTCCAAAACCTGGTGCGATAGCATTTCTAGCTATTAGACATATGGCTTTCTGAGTGCATTTATGGACCATTAAGAACTATTTGCAATTTGAAGCACATTCTAAAGATGAGTCCCTTTATCATATACATTTATGTAAATATTTTCTCTCATTCTTCCATTCTATGAAGGTTTGTTGTTAGGCCCAATGTCCTCAGCTGTCCAGCCTGACCTTCAAACGTCACACTGCTGCAGTCACAACTGTAAGCACTTAGTTGCCACCATAACTCAGATCCTGGGCTACTGCTTAGCAGTGTACTTCCAGCTCCAGGTCCTTGTGGAAGCAACAACGCCATCTTGCATGAATAACCTTTGTTTAACTACTGAACTCTGCGGACTCTATCAAGTGAGACAGCTGACGACAAATGGCCTTAGAAACTCCTTCTTTCTCTAATCTCATGTTTTTAAATAGACCTCCTTGTGGTTCCCTGAGAAAAAATAAAATGAAAGGAACATTTGCAGAGAAGGAATGTGAAGTTCAAAGATATAGATAATGTCCTTGAGTGTGGCATCTTCTCTCTGCTTCCTACCTATAGAAAAGGCTGTTGATAAGTTAAAAATAAATGAAATTAAGTGTGACTGAAGTGTGAAATAGATATAAAAATTGCACGTTCTTTTGAAACTAAAAAAGCGGGGAGATTTCCTGTTTTTTCAACTCTTATTTCACGTCAATATTCAGATCACACTCAGCGTGACCATGTAGATGCTTGATGACTGATGCATTTTTTTATTGCAGAAGGTAAAGCCTACAGGGGTTGTTTAAGACCCTAGTAAGGTTGGGGATCACCCTAGAGTCTGAGAGCACATCTGTACTAGCATGGAGTTTTCCATATGGGATTATAAAATATAAGTGATCAAGTCAGAAAAGTGTCTGGTGCCAGCTTCTCCCTGGTATTTCCATAGAGAGTAGTATAAACTCTGCCTTTTTCTGAGAACTTTCTACAATAAAAATGGTGTTGTATTTCAGACAGCATTGCCTAAGTGGCTATCTCTTCCTAACCCCATTTACAAATCTTTGCTTTCTGCTAAATTTAATGTAAATTGAATGGTGATTTTTTTTTAAATGTAATAACACAATCTCAGAGAGAAAGGAAAATGGATATGCTAGTTGTTGTCAGTCACATGGGGGATATATGCAACTATATATATATATATATGTATATATATATATGTATATATAAAATAACAGTCTCAGAATGAGCCCAAGACAAACCTTTCAAATCTTAAAGTCATTCACCTATTTTTTAAAAATTTTATTTTGGTATTTCATGTTCTAGGAGAAAGTTACTATTTTTCCAATTTCTAGGTAAAAAAAACGAGACTTACAACTTACATATTAACCAATTTTCATAATCATAACTGCTGTGACATTCTCTATGATACTCTTTGCTTTTTTTTTTTCCACCAACACCCTACTATAATGACACCAGAAAAAATTATGGCAAATACACTTGATAGACTTTAGGGTATAAGGCAAAGCTAACTCCATTAAAATGATAAACAATTCCTCTGTGTGACACAGTAATCTCCTGTGGTTGGGGTTAGCTGTGGCATCATACCTGGGTGGTAGGTATGTGATCTCTATGTCAGACAAGGAAGACTCCATACCCAACTTTCTCACTGCACTTTTCATAAATGATTTCCCTCCTCCAATCTCAATTTACTCAAATCTAATATGGGAAATACAATAGCATTTCCCTCCAAAGCTTTTGCTAATTGGGGTAACTAAAGTGTCTGGCAGAATACCTGGCATACCGTGAGCTCTCTGCAAGTGTTGGTGGTTGCCATTTTCATAGATTCATCCATTATATTCTTCTAAGTGGAAGAAACCTTTCCACATCCCTATATCATCTCTGGGATTCATTTGGGTGAGAAGGATGTTTTCTTAGAAATGTGAACCACAATGTGACTTAAAAAAAAAAAAAGACTATTTGAAACCCAGGATAGACACAATATTTGCTTAGCCTAGAATTATGGCAACTTTCCAAACACATGCATGTAGTTCTGGGACCTGGTAAAATGCATGCACTAAAATTCATCCTACGGAAGTAACAAGAACTTTAATTTTTCCTTAGAAATAGAGGCAGAAACAAGGATAATGGTGGATGAGAAAACAGAAGAAACATGAAAGAGGAATCCAATTATGCATTTGGAGAGAATTTTCTTTAACTTTTTCCAGGAGAAGCCTGCATAGAAGAAAGTCAGCACACGTTGACTGAGGCACTCTAGACAGAGATTTTTGAGATTGTTGCCTTTCTTGAAGTGTTTATAAGTTTCAACAAAGGTCTGTTTCATAAATCAAGCACAGTTGGTGATCTACTATACAAGATAGGGAGGAAAGATGACTAGTGAAAGAAACATGGTGTGAGGAGGACATAGACAAGAATCATTGTACACTTCTTAACAACAGAAACTTTTGAGGTCAGGAGCTACATATCTGCAACTTTGCCTTAGCAATCTCTGAGTGCTACTCTGCATAGAATGAGGAAATTATAGGCAACAATGCCTTTTAGTGCTAGAGGAGGCGTTACATACACAAAATGCACATACTCATATTCGAGTAAGTATCTCACACAGAGGATCATTTCCATACACATTCATGTTTCATGTCTACTGCATTTAGTATGTTCAATTCACAAATCCTTCTCTTTACCAAATGAAGACAGTAATAAAAAAGGAGGCAGAAAACAGTGTGTTCACCTAATGTGCTTTGTTCTCTCTGAATTTAAAGAAACAATGGCAAAAGTTTTGAGCTTACTAAACTTACTGCTATTCTTTTTTTTATTTAAAAAAATCATTTTATTGATTTGTCACATTTCTGAATTAATTGATCCCTCTTCCCCCCTCCATATCCCCCCCTCCATTCACTCCATTTCCCATTTTTCTGCAATTTGTTGGTTGGTTAATTTGATGTTCAGTTGTTCGTTATTTGACCCGTTGGTCTCTTCCAATAGCTGGTAAATGTGGTTTTTTTTTTTTTTTGGCATATATATGTATATT
>PVHY01020643.1:7813-25277 GCA_004024945.1 Uropsilus gracilis
CCCAGCTATTTTTTGAACTAGGTCTCGCTACGGGCCCCAGGCGGGACTCGAACCGCGATCCCTAGCCCCGGCTGCTTCATAGGCTAAAACTTACAGGCATGAGCCACCGTGCCTGGCCTCTTTTGTCAGTTTGTTAATTTTAACTTTTTCTTGTCCTTTCATTTGTTTTCCCTATATCCTGTATGTAATTGTTACCCTCGGTTTTCCTCTTTTTCTTTCTGGCTTATCTCCATTAGCATGATTCCTTCTAGCTCTGTCCATGTTGTCGCAAATGACATGTTTGTCTTTTTTGGTTGGTGAGTAATGTTCCATCGTACAAGTCTACCACAACTTTTTTGTTGTCCCTCATTTTCAATATTTTGTTTACTTTGCAATTACATATAAGTCTTAGAGTCATCTACAGAAAAGCATGCTGAGAAATTACAAAATGTATGCATATTTATTTATTTATTTTTTAAGAGACTATGTCTCACTATGTTGCCCAGGGTTGTCTCGACCCCGTGGATTCAAGTGATCCCCAGCCTCAGCCTCTCAGGTAACTGGGATTATAGGTGTGTGCCACCATGCCGGCAAAACATATTTTGATTTATTTAGGCTTTTTTATTTTTTTAATCTCAGGAATGTCTTTTAGTTTTAGTTAATAAATCTGATGCCTTTTTTTTTTTTTTTTTTTGGAGACTATGTCTTGCTATTTTGCCTGGGAAACCGCAGGCTCACGTTACCTGGGGTACCACAGACTCAAGCAATCTGCAGCCTCAGCTTCCCAGGTATCTGAGATTACAGGCGCGTGCCACCACGCCCAGCTATATTTTTTTGGGAACTAGATCTCGTCTTGCTACATGCCTCAGGTGGGACTTGAACCATGATCCCTGGCCCCGACCACGGCTTCCTAGGCTCCCACTTACAGGCATGCGCTACCATGCCCGGCCTCAGATCTGACACTTTTAAAAATCTATCCTTAAGTGTTTTTCACACTTATGCCATTGTAAATGAATTTTTCCCCTCTTTGTGCCCCCTCCCTCCTGAATTTTTTTATTAAAGCTTTCAGTTCTGCTTGTTGCTGTTGTATAATAATGACTGACTTTTGTTTGTTGACCTTGACCCTGAAGAGGGTAGGACTCCTTTTGAGTTCTCTGCCTTGCCTTGGTAAGTAGGGAAGTAGTAGGATTAACAGTGTTCTGTTTTTCCAAGCCTGAAAGCAGATGAAGAGATTGGCAGAAAGAGGTCCCTCCCCAGGAGTTGACCTGGTAGAGCTTGCTCAGGTCTCATGAAGAGAGCACCCTGAGCTCCTTGGTGCTCAGAGGTCTTTCCAGAGAGTTCACTGATCTCTGCTTATTTTGCAAGTTCATCTTAGGAGTGTCTCTCACCATTCATGAGTGGTGAATTGCTGTGAGCCCAGTTTAAAAATAAAGGTTTCATATCAGAGTAGCTCTTGGCAGTCATGTGGGTGCTAGAATGGCAGCAGAGGTGATGTGGTATTGGGCAAACCACATTTGCCTGGAGTCTGGGATGTGACTGCTAGGTTTAGCTTGCACTTGAACACTGGACCTCTGATCTTACAGGGGTGGAGGATTCCTGGGATCATGCTTTCTCTCTGTCTTGTGAAAGTTCCTGACCTTTGTAACTTCAGTGTATTCTGTCTATAAAGCAATTCTACCCTGTTTTGTGTCTAGCTCTATGGAACTGGAACCCCTTACATCTGGGAGTGAGTGCTTGTCCTCATCCACTGCATGACATCAGGTGGGCACTGCCTGCACTGGTGGGTGGTTTCTCTAAGGTCTGTGCTGGTGAGCAAAGGGATCATGTCAGGAAAGGAGGGGCTTCTGGGATAATCCTGGGGAGGCTTTTGAATGTCTGACGCACCACATCCCTTACTGTAAAGTGAGTGATCCTGTTCTCTGCTCCTAAGATTGGAATTCCAAGTTATCAAGTTTTACCAGAGCCCCTAAACTCATTAAGTACCCATTAAATGCTTGGTATTACTATTATAATCACAACCATGAACCTCTTCTGTATTTTTACTATGTTGGCATGTAGCTATCTCCATCTATCTTGCTGAAGGCTGGCATATGCCAGGTTCTACATTAGATGCTGACAGAAGTTTATTTTCTTAGTTTGCTCCCCTGCTGAAGGCATCAGAGACAAAGTTTTGGTTGAAAATCTAAAATGTTGCCATCTCATTTCAGGAGTTGGTGATATTTTATTATTTTTTTTTTCCAGAAACTTTCCTAGGAAACTCAGTGTTTCTTTCTGTCTTTCATGTTAGGTTGGTCAGCACCTTGATGCAAGTTGCCCTTTTGACGTAGGTGCAGCCATGGCCAGTTGGTAGGACCAGCATCCCATGCCCAGAAGTCAGGTGAGTGCTTGGGTGTGGGATCTATACCTCCATCAGCTTAGGGGATGTTTGATCAGAAACTCACACCACCTCCCAAAATTACATATAACACCATCTCCACAAAGCCCTGCTCACTGCTGCCAGGGCTGCTATTTGCTTTCCTTTATTTTCTGAGGGATCACTTAATTTGAAAAGCCCAGACATAAATAGGATGAGCCATCTTTCATGAGGATCAGGGTCAGAGGATAATCCTGGCCAATGGCCTTTGCCTTCTGTATGCTTCTGGGTAGAATTTTTCCTTAACCACTGTTGGAGATTCAGGGAGCTTGGAGGTACTGGTACTTGGAGCTGGATGCCTTTATCACACCCCTTGCCTATGGGGAAACCTAGGTCATACCATGCTCAGGGCTTTCAAGTGGAGACTGTCAAGGGTTCTTAGACCCTAACTGGCAGAGCTGGATACTTGGTTGGAATTTTGTATATCTCCATCCAGACCCAGTCAGTGATGCTGGAGTCCAGGGCTGAGAAGAAAGTAGAACTGAGATTGTTAGCTTGGGTTGTTCAGCTGTTCCCCTTAAAAGCCACTTGACAGGTGACTTGCCTGAGGTTGTGCTCTTAAACTGGTACTGCAACTGCCTGGACTGGTTTTGGACTCAATCTGCTGGTCTGAGCAGAGTAGGTAACAAATGGGAGGGTGATTTTTGTGTTTTCAGCTCTTATATTCCTATAGCAAGAAAATATGGGTATGGTCAACCAATTCTGGTGTCAGGAAAACATTTCTGAAATGTTTTTAATAAAGACAATTTTATTGACACTTTAAACTGTCAACTTCTATCTGGTTCCAGAACATTTTACTACCCCCCCCCCCAAAGTCTGTTCCCTTGAGCAATCTTTCTCCATCTCCCTCCCCCAGCCCTTGACAATTACTAATCTGTTTTCTGTCTGGATTTGCCTGTTCTGAACATTTTGTATGAGTGGATCATACACTATGTAGCCCTTTGTGCCTGGCTTCTGCACTCAGAATAGTTTTCAGATTTCCTCCATGTTGTAGCATGTCAGGGCTTCATTTTCTTTTTATGATCAAGTAATATTCCATGGTGTGGGTGACATGTTGTGTTTCTTCTTCGTCCAGAATGAATCTGGGCTGTTTCCACATTTTGACTGTTGTGACTGATGCCTCTGAGAATGTGTTTTCAGTTACTGTGGGTATGTATGTTCCTAGAGATGGAATTACTGTGTCACTTAAATTTTCAAGGGATCACCAGACCAGTGTCATGGTAGTAGTACCAACTCGTGTTCCCTTAGTCCTGTTGAGTCCCTGAGAAGTCATTAGAAATGCTCAGTGGTCAAAACCTGTGCCACTTTCCTAGAGTGACTTGAGGGGCTCTTAGTGTTGGCATATCCATCACTTGGTGCTGGTAACAATAGGCATTGCTACTATGTGTGGGGTATCAGCACTAACAGGGAGAGAAGAGGCAGGGACTCAGTTGCTCTTGGTATTATCTTCATCTTAGGTAAGGATGGTGACTGCACACCTACGGGGTATCTTGTATGGGCATCTGCTTTTCTCCAAGGGTTAGTTTCCTGGGTCTTTTTATTGCCATTTCACAGGTTAAGGATATTGACATCTATTTGAGTAGAGTGTTCCCAGAGTGTACGGTCTTAACTGTCTTGTATTGTTATTGAGATCTGAGTTCCATATAAAATGTCAAGTGGAAGGAACTGTTAATGAAACATGCTCTCCATGAATTATGTGCCTCCTCCTCCTCCTCTCCCATCTGGGGCATGCTTAGACTTAAGGGTAAATACTGGGAACATCAGTAGTTATTTAGTCCTTGACTGTTTATTTAAAATAGTAAGTGCTATTAAGGATGCTCTGTTTGGATTGTAAATTGGTGCATCCTTTTTGGAAAACAATATGGAGTTTCCTCAGAAAAATTAAAAAATATGACTACTATAATTCAGCATTTGCACTTTGGGGTAATTATCCCAAAACAATAACACTAATTTGAGAAGATACCTATGTCTGTGTCCCCCTACTCCCACTTCTTCATGTTTAGTGAAGCTTTGTTCACAATAGATCAAGATAAGGAAGCAACCTAAGTATCCTTATGAATGAATGAATGAATGAATAAATGAATGAATGGGAAAAAATGTGGTATATACAGACATGTACTACTTGATGACATTTTGGTCAGTCACCACATAAACAACAGTGTTTAGACTCTACCAGTGTAGCCAAGGTTGTGTGGTAGTTTGTATAATTATACTCAGTGATGTTCAATGTAATTAATTGCCAAATGACAATTTTTTAAGAATTTATTATTATTAAGCAACAGGTAAAATATTATTCAGCCATAAATAGAACAAAGTCTCAGCATTTGTGACATTGTGGATGGACCTTGAGGGCATTATGCTAAGTGAAATAGGTCAAATAAAGACAAATACTCTATGTTTTCACTTAACTGTGAAATCTGAACAAAACAAAAAGCAAGGCCATAGATAGAACAGATTTGTGGTTACTAGAGAGGAAGGAATGGGATGGTGGTGGGGGACAAAATGAGCAAAGATGGCCTAAAGGCATAAACTTCTACCTTTAAAATAATAAGTCCTCGGGATACAGTTAACAGTACTATATTCTTAACAGTAGATCTTGAAAGTCATAGTAGGAAAAATTTTGTAACTATGTGACTGGATTTTAACTAGATTTATTGTGGTAATCATTCTATAATGTTGTATACCTGAAACAAATGTAATATGGCAATTATTCCTCAATTCAAAAACATAGGTACCACAAATGTGTTAGATGGAAAAGTGTGTTTCAGTTGGGACTGAGGTTTTATGGGGTAGACCTGCCATTGTGGTATTTTCATATCATAGGGTAAGGATGGGATATTCAAATTGGAAGAGAAGATGCTGTGAAGGGTAGAGGTTTCCTATACTCACTGTCTTAGGGATGGAGTGTAGGTATATGTGTATCTGCTTATACTTTTTAAAAATGTAAGCATAAACCATAAGCAGACCGCATGGGCATCTCTGGATGGAGGGAAGAAGGGAGACAGGGTGTGACACTGGACCCATCTTTCATAGTTATAAAACAGTTATCTGTGAGATGGTGGAAAGAAACAAAAGGGAATGAATGAATTTCAGTATGTATTGATTATGCTTCACCTTAGTGATTTAATCTCTCAGGAGAATGTATTTCACATACCTTTAAAGCATCTTAGCTTGACTGTGGAACTTTTTTTATATATAATTATATATATATATATATATATAATTATATAGGGTTCTTCCATCACCTCCCCTTCCTGACTGCTCCCCCCATCACCGTGAATGTTTTAGTGAGATGTGCTATAAGAGCAAGAAGGATTTTTTTTTCTTTTTTCTTTTTCTTTTTTTTTTTTGAGACTAGATCTTGCTATTTTACCTGTGGAACTACATGCTCACATTGCCTGGGGTACCACAGGCTCAAGCAATCCCCAGCCTCAGCTCCTAGGTAGCTGGGATTACAGGCACATGCCACCATGCCCAGCTATTTTTTTGGGACTAGGTCTCACTACATGCCCCCGGCGGGACTCGAACCACGGTACCTGGCCCTGGTTGCAACTTCTTAGGCTGCCACTTACAGGCGTGCGCCACCATGACTGGCCTAAGAAGGAGTTTCTAAAACTGTTTTTGAGAATCAGTAGTTTTAGCTTCAGGGGACAATATCAGTAAGTAGTTTTACTTGCAAGAGAAAACAAATAAGGAAATCTTTTAAGAACCAAAATTTTCAGCGGAAAGAAATATAAAATCAAAGCTCTTAAGTTAAAATGTCTCAATTCTAGCCAGGTGTGGTGGCATGTGTCTGTAATCCAAGCGCTGGGAGGCAAAGAGGTGAGGGATGGCTTGAATTTGCGGGTTTGAAACTACCCTGGGCAACATAGCAAGGTGTGGTCTCGAAAAAAGCAGCCAGGCTCGGTGGTGGGCACCTGTAATCCCAGCTACCTGGGAGGCTGAGGCTGGGGATCTCTTGAGTTTGTGGGATTGGGGCTACCCTGGGCAACATAGCGAGACCTAGTCTCCAAGAAAAAAAAAAGTCTCAATTCTAAATGTGTATTGGAATGTCCTTATGGTGTAATTTGGTGTCCAGGTGTGTTAAAGGAATCCAGGACACCTTGACAGAAGTAGAACAGGTAATTGTGAATGAAAACAGTGATTCCTCAAGTTGAAATTAGATGTTTTAAATATTCTCAGGTTCCTCTTGATGCTTACAGGAAATAGGTAACCTGCTGTCCCCTTTAGGGAAGCAGCATTTACAGTTTTCTCTGTTTGAACTCAGGGGGGGCAAAATAGTAGGGAAGGGTCAGTCTCCCTTACCAACAGATTTGTGGTGCCCTGAAGAACTTTCTGGAATGCTGTGTACCAGTCTTATCCTCTGCCCATCTGTCCAGTGTTACACTGAGGAAGCAAGTTTTAATTTGAATCTAAGAAGTCACATGTGAGCCAGGGATGGTGGCGCGTGCCTTTAATTTCAGCCTAGGATGGGAAGCTCAAGACTGGAAATTGCTTGAGTCCCTGGGTTCGAGACCTGCCTGGGGCAACATAGGGAGACCTAGTCTCAAAGAAATAGCTGGGCATGGTGGCGCATGCCTGCAATCCCAGCTATCGGAGGCTGAGACTTGGGATTGCTTGAGTCTGAGGTACCCCGGGCAACATAGCGAGACCTAGTCTCTTAAAAAAAAAAAAGGAAGTCACATGTGGCTAAGGAACAGCAGTTGTTGGCATATTCACTTGTAATGAGTGGTGGGATTTGCCAGTACTTCTGAGACAGTGAGTCCTCAGTGACTTCTAGAGGTTACCTGCTTCCAGAGGAACATGCCTCAAAATGTAGTTTATGGAAAATTTTTGGTTTGTTGCATTATGAGAACACCACTGTCAAACCTGGCTATGGAAGCCGGGCATGGTGGCTCATGCCAATCTATGAAGCGACTGGGGCTAGGGATCGTGGTTTGAGTCCTGCTTGGGGCAACACAATGAGACCTAGTCCCAAAAAATAGCTGGGCGTGGTGGTGTGCACCTGTAATCCCAGCTACCTGGGAAGCTGAGGCTGGGGATTGCTTGAGCCTGTGATACCATGGGCAGTGTGAGCCTGCAGTTCCATGGGCAAAAATAACGAGACCTAGTCTTAAAAAAACAAAAACAAAAACAAAAAACCTGGCTGCGGGAAACAGGATAAATGACTTAATTTCTTCATCTTATGAGCTTAAGGAAAGGGGATGGGAAGAGGGCATAGGTTTCAACCAGATGTGACCCTGATCAAGACCCGAGGAGTGATTGTGAAATTTTTGAAAGTGTGGCCCTAGAATTGTGGTTCCTTTGTTTTATGGAGAAAAATACTAACCTGTTCATAAATGTTGGTTGTGAGGATTTGCTTTCCCGAAAGTTGGTGGGTGTGGGAAGAAGGAGGCTGAATGGAGACTAAAGTTGTGGACCCTGATGATGTTGAAATGGGGGTGGTTGATGGGTGCACATTTTACTGTGGTGGCTTCTATTTTGGTGACTATTTGCCATTTTCCGTAATGGGAGGTTTAAAAATCAGATCTGATAGACATTCTATTAGAAACCACATGGTGCTTGACTGAGGGGTGACAGACAGATGACCAAAATGAGGGTGGTGGCTACAGATGGTTCCTTTGAAATCATGCAGAATCGGATTCTGGAATTGCTGTATGAAACTATGGCCTGTTGGGTGGGATGGCTTCTCACATGTTTTTCATCTCCTGTTAATAGCAGCACTACCCCTTCATGGAGCTCCCTCACAAAGAAGTGGGGCTGTTACTACTCTATAGGAGAGGAAACTGAGGTGCAGCAATGTACCAGTTTATATTTTGAGATCTCATTTGCAAATGTGCTTGGTGGTTTTCTGAAATAAGTTAATATTTTCAGGTACCTAGAAAATACCTAGAAGTAGAGTTGCTGGGTCATATGTAATTCTGCATTTACGTTTTTGATAAGCTACTAGACTGTCTTCCATAACATTTGTAATCCTATCAGTAATGTAGAGTTCTAATTTCTTTTAAATTAACTTGTTGTTGTTAGACTAGGTCTCACTATTTCTGCCCATGGAACTGCAGGCTCATGTTACCCGGGGTACCACAGACTCAATAATCCCCAGCCTCAGCTTCCCAGGTAGCTGGGATTACAGGCGCGTGCCACTGCGCCCAGCTATTTTTTTGGGACTAGGTCTTGCTGCGTTGCCCCGAGCGGGACTCGAACCACGATCCCTAGCCCCAGCTGCTTCATAGGCTGAGGCTTACAGGCACGAGCCACTGTATCCAGCTCTTTTTTTAATTTAATTTTTAAAAATTGATTGCAAATATATATTTTTTTACATTGTTTTATACCCCATGGTTCTCTGACCACGTCACCTGTGAACTGTCATCTTAATCTCTTAATTTTATCCCTCCCCCATTTCATTCTCTCTCCCCCTCCCTTGCTTTGTGCTTTAGTTCTTCTGTCAGTTTGTTGTAACTTTCTCTTGTCCGTTTATTTTTCTTATATCCCACATATGAGACCATCTGGTATTTCTTTTTCTTTCTGGTAGAGTTCTAATTACCTATCAACATTTGCTTTCTCTTGTTTTTTGAAAATCTTCAGTATCACCTCCCAGTTGGTACTGTCTGTCCATAGCTAGTCACAAGTGTTCAAAGCTGGTAGTAGGCTGACCTTACGTATCATATTTTTATAGAAAGTTCTACTTAACAGTTTGAATTTTGAATGAACTAAGGTATTACTGTTAACTCTTAAGCTTGGGAGGGGCCACGTTTCCTGCCTTGTGTATCATCTATCCCCATCTCTGCTCTACCTCTGTGCGTATCCTCATGGGTCTCCTGGGACCCTGAGACTTCTTTGGATGGAGCCGGCATTAGGGTCCCAGGGTTGTATCTGGTTCCCACCACTTTTGTAAGTGGTGCACTTGTGTGCTGAAGTTTGAACTTGTTCGGACTTCATCCAGTTCTGCTGAGGTGTTCCTATGATATGACTCCATGTTCCCAGCCATTTGAGATCTATCGTTTTCTGCCTGGCTCTCCATCAGTAACTTGTCCCTTTTATGTTCCATATTGTCACATTGCCATCTGTATGGTAGACTTGTGACAGTCTCTTTGATTGCTTTGATAACTCAATAGTTGGAGGGTGGAAGGGCTGTGTCCACACACTCTTTGGATGTTTGGGGTTTGGTTATGAAAAAAAGAGTCTTTTCCTGTGCTCCTGGGGTCAGTTTGGAGGAGTTCACGGTTTTTGGGATTATGATTGTTTTCTTTTTCTTGCACAAAAAAAAAAGCAAGTAAACATTTATCTGATATGCAATTTAAGATTTTAAAGTGTGCAATTTATTAGCATTTAATGCATTCATAGTATTGTTCCTTCTGTCATCTCTAATTCCAGAGCATTTTCATCACCCTCAAAACAAACTCAAACTCATCCCCCTTAGGACTTAATGCCTTATCCCCTGCCCCAGCCTTTGACAACCACTGATACTGTCTGTGGATTTACCTGTTCTGAACGTTTCATATAAATGAATCACATATTGTGGCCAGATTTTCTCAGCATATTGTTTTTGAGATTCAGCTACATTTATTCCTTTTTTTGGTGATATTCCAGTGAGTTGATGGATCACTTTTAAAAAAAAAGTGTATTTACCTGTTGGTGAGCAGTTGTCATTTTATAGTCCCACCAGTAATGTATGAGGGTCCCAATTTCTCTACATTGTTATTTCTTATTTCTTTTTTATTTTTAAGAGACTAGGTCTCGCTATGTTGCCCAGTATTGTCTCGAACCCGTGGACACAAGTGATCCCCAGCCTCAGCCTCCCAGGTAACTGGGATTACAGGTGCGTGATGCCACGCTTGGCTTTCTCTACATTTTTGATACTAATTGTTATTTTCTGGTTTTGTTTTTTTCAAATTATAGCCATCAAGTGGGTGTGATAATGTCATTGTGGTTTTGATTTGCATTTCCCAGATGAGAGTTTCATGGTTTAGCTTTTGATATTTAATTTTTTAGTTAATGTTTGTATATGGTATGAGGTACAGGTTTTGCTAGATTTTGCTCATTGTCTTTTCTGGACTGGAGGTGAGAAGGCTAGAAGTTGTGAAAGTACTTTTTCTGCTCTGTTATCAGATACCTGTTGAGAACTTACTCTTTCCTGGGTGCTGGGACAGTGACATTGAACACATAGGTATTCCCTGATATCATGGTGTCAGGGGTACACAGTAAGAGAGATTAGTAAACAGAAAGAATGTCAAGTGTTGACGAAGTGGGATATGGAAGTAGAAACCCACTGAAGGGTAGTGTGGAGTGGGAATACATGTCTACTGACATCTGAAACTGACACTTGAAGAGTTGTACAGTCTTGGGAGAGGATCTTTCCAGACAGGAATAGGAAGTGCAGAGGACTTGTGGTGGTAGTAAACTTGACGTCAGAGGAGCCCCTGAGAAGTCTTTGTGGCCAAAACTGAGAGGATGTCTTGAAGGCTGAAAGAGAGCAATGGTGAGAGTTGGCAGGCTCTTGAAGCTGAACACGGACCTTGATTTTTGCCTTGTGCATCATGTGCAAAAGATTTACTAATGTGATCCATCCCTCTGCTTCTGCTCTGCTCTTTCCTGGAGGTTGGAGTAAGGAGTTTTTACTTACATGGTGCATGGGAAGGAGAATTTCTGTTGAGGCCTAAGTGCTGAAAGAACTATTTTGGAAAGGATTGTTTCTTAGGCCCTTGGGATTTATTGAGACCAGAGACTTGCTTTTGCTGTGGAATTAGGTTTCCCTGTTGTCTCTGATCCTCATAACGTCAAGGGGAAATTTGGCAAAGGAAGCCCAGACAGGGTCTCTGCTAGTGTGCTGGGTACATGATAAAAATGACAAAATGTGTACATTTGGTCCTTCACTTTGCACTCATATCTCCTTCTGGGAACAGAAGAATTCTCTCACCTTTTCTGGAATTTTCTATGCAAAATCTCCCTACCATTTTCAGCTTTAGGCCTGGATGGAGCTGGTTGTCTGGGATGTCTTAGATGGCCCTTGAGGGACTGTGGCCTTGGTAGGATTAAGCCCTCTCATTTTGTCATGTAAAACCCGGTGGGCACAATGTAGATGACATGGAAATGGAAGGTTGACTATTACGTGGTTATGGAGTCAGGTAGGTGGGGACAGGGAAGGGTACTTCCCTGAGAAAAGGGGAAGGCAAACTACCAACCCTTATAGTGCTGTCACCCCTCCCCCATTCCCTGTGGACATTGATATTGTTCAGATTTCTCTACGTGGTGGCACCTGGATTTCTGTGTCTATTACTTGTCTGACTGCATGGCCAACACTGGGGCTGCTGGGCCTGGCATTTGATCACAGGCCCTTGATACTTGAAACTTCGAAGGCCACATGGGAGCATAAGAAGCATGTTTCCCTGCTGATTCAGTGGGCTAGAACTTAACTGAGCACAAACACTGCTGAAATGTAGACGCCACAGTTAAGCTCTCATCTCAGGTGAGCCTGGGAAAACTGTCCATAGTCCTGCAGACACTTATAGTGTCTTCCCCTTAATATATGACCAGGTTAATATACTTCTTTTGTGTGGTGAAACAAGGACTTGAGGATGGGCTTTATCTCCTATCACCAAGAAATGAAGTGAGGTCTCTGAGTGACCTGTGTCGAGTAGATGTGATCCCTGTTTCATGAGATGCTGTGTCTAGGAGAGATAAGCGCTAAATTCCTGTGTCATCTTCCTTGCTTTAGTCCCTGCCCATGACTCCTGGGAGAGAAGGTGAGGTCTGGGGATCTCCCTTCTTCTCTATGCAGGTCTACACAAGATCAGCGTTTGGGAACTTGAGAACCATTCAGGCTTGGTTTTCAAATGGTGGAGACTGTTAGAGTATATGTTGAAGATTTTATTATTTTGCTCTCTGGGTTAATTTTGTTAAATATAGTCTTGAAAACATTATTTCTGAGTTCTCCACTTTAAAAATCAAGACTGTAAATGTGAAATCCTGAAGTGTCCTTTAACAGTCTATCTCTGGGTGATTCTTGAACCTAGGGTGGGCTTGGTGACTTGGTTTGACCATATGGGTGGTGATGACTTGTATTGGATAGTTCTTGGTTTTTCAGATGGGAATTGAGTGCAGTATGGGGGTGCAGGTGAATTGTTAGAAGTACCTTCTGCTAGGAGGGATTGAGCTATTCCTAAACTTAACCCTCCCCTTTGACCACTGTTTGAACTTGCATAAGACTGTCCATGGTGTTTTCTTGGAAGGTAGAGGCACTATTGGGGCTCTGGCACAGATGCACAGGGGAGCACCATTGTTCATATAACTTTGTCTGGAATGAAGCGTGTGCATACATATCTGTTCAGAATTCTCAGTGCTCTGTTCTCTAGACCTGGGAAAAGGTACCAGCCTCCCCTCATCCAATTGACAAAGTAACTTGAGCCTCAGGCTGAATGAATATAGTTGGGATTCTTTTTCCATCTAAGAGTCCTCAATCCATTAAAAAATTGTTCAATGTTTTGATATTTTTCTTGACTGCATTCGTTTTCTTGGAAGTGGTTGTTCACAGGCCTGTTTATTTCTGCCAATTTACTTTTTCTGCTGCCATTTCTTCCTCTTTTCTCTCCAAATCCAAGCTCTACCCCTGGGGACTAGCTCTGAGGTACATCTCTAGATTCCTCACCTCCTCGTTTGATCTGTACTGACTTTTTAAATAAAACGTTGATTTGGACACACGCTAAACAGCTATAGGGTCTTAGCTCCCAAAAGGTAGGACCTCAAGCTAGCTGCTCTTCTGCTTTCTGCACAGGAGATAATCCAGATCACTGGCTCTTTGGAGGTCACTTTCTGGTGCAGAGGCCCTGCCGAGCCAGGCAGGTTGTAAACTGGGAGAGTGTCCCAGGGTTCTAATGTTTTAGAAACTGTCTTACTTCACGCATCATTCAGATGATGAAGGGCAAACAGCAGTCGTCTGTTCTTTGCCTTGTTGGCAAAGCCATGTGCACAAAACCATAGAAATGAGTGTGACCTCAGTATGGATGATTTGAAACTCTTTGCTACTTTAGCTGATATGATGATGTGTTTCGCCAGAGTTGGGATGAAGTGACAGGGGTGCAGGTACGGGAACCCTTGGGACCTGAACTCTTTTGCTTTAGAAGTTGTGTGTCTGACCTAACCTCTTGTTTATTAGCTCATTTTTGTACTTAACGGGTTTCCTCCTTCTCAAGATGTGCATTGGGCTGAATAGACAGCGTAAGAACTACTGTCTTGTTCAGAATTGAACAGAGAAGAAAGACCTTTTCCCAACATAATTGGGGAAGATGCATAAGTGGGGGGAGGAGGACATAAAAATTCTGTGTATGAGTGCAAGTGTGAGTTAGCATGGGTGTGCATTCATACCTGTGTCTGGTGCAAGACTGGTGTACATTTGACTTGGTATGTTGCAGCTTTGGGGGAGGGAAAAGTACCCCACTTTCCCAAGTCTGTCTTCTGCTGAAGGGGGGCGGGCTCTTTTGTGCAGAGTCAGATATCTCAAGTCAGGAGAGCCATGGTTTTTTTTTTGTTTTGTTTTTTGTTTTTTAAGAGACTAGGTCTTGCTATGTTGCCCAGGGCTGTTTTGAACCCATGGACTCTAGTGATTCCTAGCCTCAGCCTCCCAGTAGCTTGGTTTGTAGGCATACGCCTCTGTGCCTGAGAGCCAGTTTCTTGATCCTTTCCTTCTTGCTGTCCTTAGCCCCCCTGACTCAGAACCCTGGAGCTGTGACTATTAGAGGTCAGTGGTGAGGCTACCCACTTCATGGGAAGTCTCTGAAAGACCCACTTAGCCCTTTCAACAGGACAGAATTGTCTCTAGTTTTTATAAAGTGGCTACTTGGTGAGCTTCACTTGAACTAATACCAGCCAAAAGACCCAGAAAATCCATGTTTAGTTTGTCAGTATACAAGGAATCCCAGTGGGAGATAAGCAAGATGCCATCAGATTGGGGAGTATGGTTTGTATAAAGGTTCCAGAATCGAAGGACCAAAGTGGTAACTTGTAGAATCTGGGCCCTACGGTAGTCCCTACAGCTATTCCCTACTGAATCATTCCCTTGGCCACCACAGTGATTGTTCTGGGACTTCATCCTGCCTATGCGATCCACCTACCCTGGAGTGGAACACTTGAGGGAGTTGTGGTATGGACACACATCTTCCTAATGTGTTTCCCCTCTACTGTAAAGTGCTTTCTAAGCACAAACAGATTGCTCCTTGCTGTCAGGGTGGTAACAGGTCCTGGATTTCTAGAAAAGTTTGTGCCTGTGATCCCTTCGAGCAACACATCAACCCCTGGGTTCTCATTCCCGGGTCCCTAGTGACAGCTCTTGTATGCTAGATTCCCATTTTGCATCCTGACTCAAACACCTCTCAGTGGAACTGGCCTGCCCCAGGTGCCCCTCACATCCCTGTCTTTTCCTCAGAGCTCTGGGGCACAGACATGTGTGCTGAGGAATGGCTTATTTCTGTAATTGGGTTAAAATTTTGTGCATTGCAGTAATTGAGTCGATAGTATGTAATTTCTCTCTATGAGAAGGACCTATTTTTCTGGAGAGTTCCCAGTGTGTAGGGCTTTTAGAATGATATAAATTAGACCTGTGCAATGAGACATATGGGTTTTATAGTGAGCACTCTGCTTAGTGCTTTTTGAAACTAAATTTCTTCTAATTTTATCAAAAGGGTTAATCTTGAGTTCTGGGTTTTAGTCAATTGCACATTCAAGTTCTTTTGAAAAGTCTCTGTAAGTCAGTGCTGTGCCAATGCTTATTTTGGAAAAGCAGATTTGTTCCAACACTATTGATAGATTAGGACACAGTTGGAGCATAATATCCCCTGCTTTTGTTTATGTATGCTTTTGTCCAGGAGTAATATAGGTGCAGGGGTTGAGAAGTTGTGGTGTATGGGCTTGTGAACTGTTTTGGTAAATAAAGTTTGGCTGGGACACAGAGTTTCTCATTGGAGCCTGTATTGTGAACAACTGCAGAATTCAGTAATGGGGACAGAGATCTAATCACCTGCAGGGCTGAAAATATTTTCTGTGCACTTTTTTTTGAGACTAGGTCTCGCTTTGTTGCCTGGGGAACCACAGGCTCACATTGCTCAGGGTACCATGGACTCAAGCAATCCCCAGCCTCAGCCTCCTAGGTAGCTAGGATTACAGGCGTGTGCTACCATGCCCAGCTATTTTTTGAGACTAGGTCTCACTATGTTACCCTTGTGGGTCTCAATCTTGTGGACTCAAGCCTTGACCTCGTGCTTTGTAGGCTGCGATTAAAGGCATGTGCCACCGTGTCCATCCTGTGTACCTTTTTTTTGTTTGTTTTTTGGGGGGCTATTTTTTGCCCATGGAACTGCAGGCTCACATTGCCTGGGGTACCACAGACTCAAGCAGTCCCCAGCCTCAGCTTCCCAGGTAGCTGGGATTGTAGGCGCACGCCACTACGCCCAGCTATTTTTTGGGGACTAGGTCTCGCTATGTGTCCCTGGTGGGACTTGAACTGTGATTCCTGGCCCTGACTTTGTCTTCCTAGGCTGCCACTTACAGACATGCACCACCATCCCCGTCCCCAGCCTGTGTACCTTGAAGGAAAAACTTTGCCAGCTTCTACTTTAGATTCAAAAAACCACCCCCCAGTTCCATAGAGTATCTGCCAGTATACAAGACTAAATGCAGGTACTTCAGCCACATCAGGTGTGTGCTCCCCACCCCTACCCCCCTGTCCTGACCTTGTAGCTTGTCACATTTATCCAGAAATCATGGTCTAGCAGTGGTCCTGAAAACCCAGGTGAATGATCAGGATTCAGATTTCCTCACTGTGTAACCTGCTGCCATTCTAATCCAGTTTCTGTTTTTTAAGAAAATATATGCTGTCTCTGCCTAACTCCTTGTTGCTACTGCTTGCTCCATGTGGTGGGTGCCCCGTGGTGGTTTTGGGAATAAGTATACATATATGTTGTGCTTCAGTAGAACTTACAGTACTTGGAAAGCAAACACCAAAACTGTGTCACCGTCCTGAGGCTCAATGAAGTTGTGATGTTTAATACTTCTGGCCACCTTGGGTGAGAGGTCAAGCCTACCTCCCACTGGTGGGGCTCCCAGTTTTCTTAGGAATCCTCCCTTCTGCCTTGGGGTCCTGATGGGCACTTTCTTGGAGGGTCGTAGACTTCCAAGTCCTGGCATCACTCCACTCTCACTGGGATCACCACATTTAAGTGCAGGGGCTGGTAATGGGTTTCATCTTGTGGATGACTATCTTATCTGAGTTGATGTATCTTGGGTAGATAAAAGTGTTTCCCCTACAAAGCAAGAAGACCCACATTGCTGTTAACACAGAGAAACAATAAAATCTAAACCCTGTGTTCCTTATCAGATGTGGCTTGACCTGCCTTGTGTCTGGAGATACACCAGGGAACAGTAATGGTGTGATCCTGCTGTCATATAGCCTGTCACTTGGGGGATGGCAGTGACATCCTTAGGGAACTCTTCTAGTTTTGGCATCTCTGCTGCTTCCCCTCAAGAATGGGGACTCTGTTTTGTCCTCTGTGTGGAAATGTCCATCATTTTAGCTCCATGGTATATTGCATTTCTTTTTTTATAGATATATTAAATATATTTATATATAGATTTCACATCTTTGTAATCCCCAGGGTTCGCCCACTGCCTTCCCTCCCTCACTGTTCCCACCCTCTCCTACCCCACTCCCCTTTGTGTACTTCAGTTTGGTTGTTAGCTTGTTTTGACTTTTCCTCATGGGTTTTTATTTTTCCTATGTCTCATATATTAGTGAAACCATTTGTTTTCTTTTTCTTTCTGACTTGTTTCTGCTAATGATTTCTTCTAAGTACATCCATGTTATCATAAAATCGTCAAATTTGTCATTTTTTTTTTTTTGGAAACTGGGTCTTGCTATTTTTGCCCATGGAACCGCAGGCTCTCGTTGCCCAGGGTACCACAGACTCAAGCAATCCCCAGCCTCAGCTTCCCAGGTAGCTGGGATTACAGGCATGCACCACCATACCCAGCTATTTTTTGGAACTAGGTCTCACTATACGGGCCCCAGGCGGGACTCGAACCGCG
>PVHY01020644.1:0-25156 GCA_004024945.1 Uropsilus gracilis
TTTTAAGCCACAAAGTCTATGATATTTTGTAACAGCAGCAGTAGGAACCTAATTTAGCTGGCAGAGTCCTTTTCCGGACACTCCCTAAAATCCAGGCACCCTGTAGGAACCTAGCGATAGAGCACCACACTAAACAGATAGGACTCCTGCCACAGAGAGCTTACAGATGCAGGGTAGATATAATTAAAACTGATCATCCATTGGTGATAAGACATAATTAAAACTAACTACCCATTGGTGATAAGACTGGCAGTTATCTTGTGCCACTAGATATAGAGGAAGCTCCAGTGCATTTAACAGAGGGACCTAACCTTACCAGAGGGACAACAAAAGAGTCTGAAAGTGATGTTTAAGATCTCCAAGCTCCAAGCAGGAGTCAGTTAGGCCAAGCAAAAAACAAAGAATGATGGAAGCAGCCTGAGTTAAAGGCAGAGTGGTGAGCAGAGCACCAGAGGGACAGGCAGGGTGGGGCTAAAACCCCTCCCTCTGGGACCCTGATATAGAGGTGTCTCCCGCCTGCTCAGCTGTCACTCCAGGAAGACCCAAAAGGTCAGACGTCTCACAGGGAAAATTTGTGGGTGTGAGCTAAGTTGTCACCAGCTGTTGGACAACAAAAGAGGAAGAGCCTGCAAATCCTGTAGCGACTCAGGATCCCATCTACCCAGAAGTGGTGGGTGCCCAAGGCAAGCCGAGACCTCTCAGAGCTGGAGGATCAACCGTGTGGCCAAGTCAATCACAGAGGAGTGGGAAGGGAGAGGTGCTGATTTCTCCGGATAAGCTCTTCCAGAGGAGCAGGAATGACAAAAATGTCAGATGCCAGCGGCAACTGGCTGGAGCACAGCCAGCCAGAGTCAATCACAGGAAACCACCACCTTCTGCACAAAGGCACCCAAGTGAGGCTGGAGGTGTGCAGCATGGCCCGTGCCTGCAGAGGCCGGCAGTGCTGTGGGATCCTACTACAGAGGCTGCGCCCTGGGCAGAGGGTAGCCTGAGCCTTTCACAAAGGCCCCCAGCAGAAAAGACCCTCTGCCAGCCTCCAGAGAGCTGGGGACAGGGGGCCTCGTCAGTAAATGCCACACATTCCCTGCCCTTACAGAAGCAGGAAGGGGGTGGGAGACCAAATACTTGCAAACAAAGACTAAGTATTTGGGCTGCAAACTGCCGTCAATCATGGGTGCAGACAACTTACGCACATGCACACTCTGCGCACAAGCACACATAGTGCAAACGTCTATCCTTGCACAAACGTTGGAGCACCCCCCCCCCACCCCTGCCTGCTCAGAGAGGCAGAACTGGGACCTCATCCAGTGAGCAAAAATGCGCTGAGTAGTAATTAGTCTGTGTATCTAACACACATTTTCTCACTTGATCTCAGCCCAATCCTATTAGTTTCACTTTACTCATGAGGCACTGAGTCAGGGAAGGACATGTCAGAGGGACCATGGGTCCCTTAGCAGGTTACAATGGGTCCACTGCCTGGACCAGGATGGACAAAGCCTTTCCCCAGCCCAGCGCAACACGGCATCACGACCTTAGCTGTCACATAAGGCTCAACAGAACTCCCAGGTTTCAGACACCACTAGGGGTATCCCAGTACTCCCAGACCATGCACCCTGCTCCAGTTGTCTTCTGGGGGCAGGCTTCTGTGCTCACCTCCCAGTGGTTGAGGTTCAGCTGGCATTCTAGACTGGCTCCCACTCTGTACTCTGAGAGCTTCAGGAATAAGGTCCTGTGGGGTTTTCTGAATTTCCACTCAGGTTTTCAAATTCACACCCTGTACTTGAGCCATGGGGTCTGGAACACCAGGGTTCTGTGGCCTCATGTTTGGGAAATCCCCATCCTGGCAATCTCTGCAAGGTTAGCCCACTACCCGGTCCCCATCCAGAAAACCTGAGTGGCTTTGAAAACCTGAGTAGGAATTCAGAAAACCCCACAAGACCTTGTTCCTGAAGTTCTTTGGCTCCCCCTGAAGCACCTTGGTGGGTGACTGAGGGGGCTGGGAGCCTTGGTGAGGAAGATTAGGATCAGCCCTGAAGGGCATGAAGAATTGGTGGGGCATTTAACCTGACCCACCAGGTCAGGCGTTCCACAAGCAGTCATCTGAAACACCATCCTAATGGAACCCTGGCAGAAAAAGGATCAGAGGGCCTGGGGTGTCTGTGAAACTCCCTGTCTCTCCAGCTTTGCACCATCTTCGTGACTGTATGCGGTTACACAGAGGCGACACAGATACTGCGCCAAGCATGTCGTTAATATTACAACTCATTAAAAACTTGAGAACACACCGATGAAGCAAATACCACAATTATCCCCATTCACAGATAAGGAGACTGAGGCATAGAGGTCGGGTCACTCTGTCAGGGCCACCCAGAACTGGGATTCAGAGCCGAGCAAGGTCTGAAGTCACACCCTCCCTCTTTATTAAGGAGGCATTTGGTTCCCAAGCACTTCCCAAGTTTCTTCTTGTAACTTCCGCAAACACCTGATGGAACAAGCTCGAAAAACATCTAGGCAAGGGGAGCTGGCAAAGGTCAGCAGTCAGCAAGGCCAGCTTCCAACTCTATGCAGATCCCAGCTGCAGGTGGAGCAGGCAGAAGCACAGGCCATGGGGGTCCCTGTCTCCCCACGTGTTACAGCACTAACCTGGACTGGATCCAGCTCCTTTCAAGGTGGTCTCATACACACCACCAAAGAGAAACAGCCAGACCCTGGTTTCTGGGAAGCGTGAAAAGGAAGACCAGGCAAGAAACAGGGGGACCCCAACACCTCAGAGAGGAGAACAGTGTGCCGTGTGTCTGCTTCACAGGATCGGCTGCAGGATTCCCGAAAATCCTCTAACAGTTAGTTATTGTTACTCTGGTCCCTGCCCAAGGCAGAGTTGGTCAGGGTCCAGCTCACACACTCTGGAAGCGGCAATGAAGTGTCAGACCAGCTCAAGCCAAGAGAAGCCTGGAGTAGTGTTCTCATTGCCATGGGAATTGTTTCTCTGGGAATGGATTTTAAAATAACAGACATGCTGGGGTAGGGGGAGGAGAGCAAGATGATGGGAGATTCAGAAAGCCCTGGGGCCTGAGGAAAGACCTCACGGCCAGTGCCAGGATGGCTCTGAGGCCATCCTGGGTTTTTTTCTGGAAAAGATTCCCCTTTCCACCCATTCCTTCTTCAAAGGAAAAGGCAAAAGGCCTCCAGAGCCTGCGTAGTGCTGAGAATGAAGCAGACAAGAACCACCCTCCAGGGCCCCTCAGAAGGACAGGCTTGCAGAAGGTACCAGCCCGTTGTGCAGAGCTGAGCGGTGAAGGTATTTGTTCATTCATTCACTCAACAAGTGAAATGAACACCGGATATGTGCGAGCCCAGTGCTGGATGCAAACATCGGTTACCAAGGCCCGTGGCAGAGCAGTGCAAGTATTTCACAAAAACACAAAGCGTATTTCACAAAAACACAAAGCGCATGAACAACAGCCACTGCTGTCTTTTCAATGCTAATAAGACAGCGAGGAGTCTTCGCAGGGCTCCAAGGAGCAGAGTACCTGGCTCCTGGCATCTTCTAAGCCCTGGGGACAGCCAGGAACCCTACCCTGAAAGCTTTCTGCTACCTGAGATCCACTGTCTAACCATTATTGTGAGCACCTCCCTCCCCACTGCTCTGTCCCTACTGTCTCTACCCAATCTCCAGGTTCCTGACTCTGCCTGTTAACTGGCTTCCCTCCTCCAGCTCCCCTCCTTCTACCCTATCTCCCTGACACTAGCAAAGCTGCCCCAGCACCCATTATGACCAGTCCTACACATAAGCCCAAACTCGGGGTGGCAAAAAGGGGGTTTCACACTCGGGATCCAAATACTTAGCCTGCCCACCATCCCCCACCTGCCTGACAGCCATTTGGAGCCAAGTTCATCAGCCGTGGGTGCCAGGAACCATGGAGCACCCATCCCTTATACAGATGTTCTGTCTGCCCAGAATATCCTCCCTGGTCACTGCTCAGATACTCCTGTTCATCCTACAAGACCCATGTCAAACAGGACTCCTCTGGGAAGCCCTCAGCATGAAGACTTGAGCCATGGGGTCTGGAACACCGTCCTAACAACAGGGTTCTGTGATCTCATGTTTGGGAAATCCCCATCCTGGCAACCTCTGCAAGGTTAGCCCACTACCCGGTCCCCATACAGAATACAGTGTTTACTATGTTCCCTTAAGGACTTTATGAGTTTATTTAGGCCCTAGATCAACCTATGAAGTATTTACTATGAAGTAAATACTATGATCAGCCGGGCACCGTGGCTCGTGCCTGTAAGCTTCAGCCTATGAAGTGGCCGGGGCTAGGGATCGCGGTTCGAGTCCTGCCTGGGGCACGTAGCAAGACCTAGTTCCAAAAAAAAAAAAAAGCTGGGCGTGGTGGCGCACACCTGTAATCCCAGCTACCTGGGAAGCTGAGGCTGGGGATTGCTTGAGTCTGTGGTACCCCAGGCAACGAGAGCCTGCGGTTCCACGGGCAAAAGTAGCGAGACCTAATCTCAAAAAAAAAACAAAAAAAACACAAAAAAAAACTATGATCATTCCCATTATACAGAGGAGAATACTGAGGCACAAAGATGCCCAAACTCCCACTCACCCGAACTCCCCTTGGCAAGTGATTTGTTCCCAGTCCTTTGCCCGCCCCCCCCTCCTCTGCACAGATTAGAGTTACACTTGCTCACAGGGCTGCCCTCCCCTAGCTAGTCTCTGAGCTCATCAAGAGCAGAGGCTGGGTTGGAATCAGGAATCATCCTACAACTCCAGCACCAAGCACGCGGTAGGTGCTCATGAGTAGCTGCGCTTCCCAACATGTGCAGAGAGACTTCCACAGGCAGGCCTGGGACAGGGTGCTCTTGGTACTCAAGTGAGCTCTTGGTACTCAAGTCACAATCCAGGATATAAGAGCTGTAGAGAACTGCCCACTGAGAGGAGAACGGAGGAGGAGGTCAGTCTGGGGAGACTTCCTGAAGAAGGATGTTTGGGGCTGGCCCTGAAGACAATGGCGCTAATAAGGTATAGGGAAGGTTTCTGCAGTTGGGAGTGGACCCACCAAGTGCCTCAGCTAAGTTGAAACAACAAAAATGAGACTTCAGAGTCCAGAGGACCAGGCACCAGAAATGGGGGGAGGGGACTGGCGACAGAGACATTTCCCCAGACATGGGGTCTCCCAGTACAGGTCTTAACCCACCAGGGCTGTGGAATCAATTTTCTGAGTCTTGACAAGCATTTTTAAATGAATTAGATAGACTACAGTAGCAAAAAGAGTATCACAGAGGGAACACTAAGTATTATTTGTGAAACTTCTTTCAGATGCTTGTGTGTATGTGTGTGTGCATGTGTGTGCATACACCACACACTTTGTTCCCATACAAAAGGTATTTCTATGAGTCTTGATGAAAGAATCTCAAGGCTTCCTAAACCTGGATGCACAGAAAAACCTGGGAGGCCATTAAAATAGAATCTCCACACCCTGGACTTTCGGAGTCACACTTAGGCCTGGAGATCTAATTTTTCCATCTCCCCAGTTCATCCTGATGAGTCAGTCAGAACCCTGCCATTTATGGGGTGTAGCATCAGCATGAGGGGAACAAGAGCAGCTGAATAATTTGTGGGGGCACAGTGCATAATGAAAATGTGGGGATTCCTCATTCAAAAAACTGGGGGATATGCAGTTAAAGGTACTAAAATACAGAGCTTTCTCCCCTTTGTTCTGAGATCTCTCTCTCTCTCAACCTGTCATTTTTCTATTTCACGTGTGTCCCTCAAGTAAGGGGCAACGGAATACTGGAGGGACAAGTACAGACCCTCACCAGCACCCTCAGACCCTGACTGCATCTAAGACACACTCACACCCCCTCCCCACTGGCACAGAGCTGAAGCATGGTGCCCCAGGGAGGGCAGGGAAGTTAAGGTCAGCATTTCCCTTTCCAGGGGGCCACCAACCTGCAGTGAATGACAACCTTGTGAGAACTGTCATCGTCCCTCCAATTCCTGAGCCAAAATCAAAGCCCCACTTGCAGGCAGAAGGTGCCAGTAGTCACAGAGCAGAAATGGAGCGGGGAGGTTAGGTGGGTTACGAGAGTGGGGAGGCTTGAGTCCTCAACTGTGCTCCATGACCCACCAGACTTCACTTCCAAAGCACACGCTACAGAACAGAGCATTTCAATGTGGCAAACACAAAGCACCACACCCCAAGCAGGTGACCCTCTTGGTCAAAGGCCCCAGAAACTGGCTATGCCTGGAAAGACATGAGGGACATGAGGACCTGGGAAAGGGGGAGGGGGAGAAAGATGGAGTGAAGAAATGGGAAGGTAGGTAAAGGGCAGGGAAGAGTCGGACCCAGCAGTCAAATCAGGGATCAGAGCCTTTCTAACATTAACATGCCAGGGTTTCTAAATGAAAAACAAAGCAGTCACAAGCTCTGAATTCCATCCATCATTTCTTAGAATAGTCTGGAAATGGATTAAAAACCCTGAACATCTGGTCAGAATATAGCCGTGTTCCTAAAAGAGCATATCCTTGTGAGTAGCCCGGAATCTTCCTTGTTCTAATGCCCTTTGTCACTAGGACAAGGGGTCCCTGTGTCCAGTGTAGCTACCTGACCACTGCCCCGCCCCCAAATGCAGAGTGACCACTGTTGGCACCCATATCCAGTGGATCCCTGGTGCACTTTACTTCACTCAACATAACCAGCAGCACAAGGGACTCTATTCTGAGCCCTTGCCAGTCTCAGACAGGTTGGTGCCATCCCTCTAGAGGTCACTGTCTAGAGGTCACAGGGGGAGAAAGGCAGGGGTTTCCTAGAGCAATACCAGAAGGGAACATTTGGACACAGACAGTTGATCTCGGTCACTGTGATGCATTCTCTTGGATTGGGCCATTGGGGAAGAGCATTTAAGGGTTTTTTTTTTTTTGAGACTAGGTCTTGCTATGTTGCCCAGGGTAGTCCCAATCCCATAGACTCAAGCGATCTCCAGCCTCAGCCTCCCAGGTAACTGGGATTATAGGTGCCCGCCACCATGCCTGGCTGCTTTTTCGAGACCAGGTCTCACTATGTTGCCAGGGGTAGTCTCAAACCTGTGAACTCAAGTGGTCCCAGACCTCTTGCCTCCCAGCGCTTGGATTACAGACGCGTGCCACCACACCCAGCTCATTTATGGCTTCGAGTGCACATGTCCTCACTCTCTCCCTGAGACTCACTCTCCATCTCTCCATCTCTCCGAAGCAGGGGCAGTGAACAAGGCTATCCTTAAACCTGTCAAACCAGAACTGTCCTACCTTAAGTTTTGTGCTTTGGAGAACATCACTCTCAATAGTTGCACCCCTCTCCACAGAGGAGACTGGGGCAGAGGGGGTATGACCCTCAGAGCCCATAGTTCCCCTTGTAGACAATGTGCAAGGACCCAGGGACCTAGGGTTTTTCTCCCCAATAGCTGCACATAAGCAGACCTACAAAGTGACAGCTGTTGCGGATGGGAAGGACCAGGATAGGGGTTGAGTGTCACTGTGTGAATGAGAACCTACCAGGGGCATCAGAAAGGGACAGAAAGGGAAGTGAAGGCTGTCTTTCCCTGCACCGCTGAGTTCCGTGCAAAACTCAAGGCCAAAAAGTTCAAGACCTGAGCCTGGCCCCAGGCCCTTAGCAGAGTACATCTGTCCAAGCCAACGACAGAATACATTTTATTGATGTTTGTATGTTTGATTTATAACTTTTTTTTGAGACTAGGTCTTGCTATTTTTGCCCGTGGAACTGCAGGCTCACGTTGCCTGGGGTACCACAGACCCAAGTAATCCCCAGTCTCAGATTCCCAGGTGGCTGGGATTACAGGCACGCACCACCACGCCCAGCAATTTTTTTTGGAACTAGGTCTCTCACCACGTGCCCCTGGCGGGACTCAAACCGCGATCCCTGGCCTGAGCTGAGGCTTCTTAGGCTGCCGCTTACAGGCATGCGCCACCATGCCCTGAGATTTATAACCTTTAAATATGCAGACATATGGTACATGGGCCTCCATCTGTGCCCATGTCCCACAAATGTTAAGAGTAACCCAGACTCACCAGTGGGATAAGCCAGATAAAACTACTCTCATCCTCACAAGATCATTTATGTATGTATGTTTGTACGTATGTATGTATGTATGTATTTTTGGAGACTAAGTCTCGCTATGTTGCCTAGGGTACCACAGACTTAAGTTGCCTGGGGTACCGCGGACTCAAGACATCCCCAGCCTTGGCCTCCCAGGTAGCTGGGATTACAGGGACCTACCACGGTGCACGGCTAATTTTTTGAGACCAGGTCTTGCTATGTTGCCTGGAGTAGTCTCAAACCCGCGAACTCAAGCAATCCCAAGCCTTTTACCTCCCACCACTTGGACAACAGACATGCACCATTATGCCCGGCTCTACAAGGTCATTTTAGTTCAGCATCATGAAAGTAATTTCTTCCCAAAGTACCCCAAGAAAAAATGGAAAGGAATCCAAAATGGTCTAATTCCTATAGTGGATAACTTGACACCACCCAGCAGAATTATGTGTACATGTACCTTTTAACTCAGAAAACTGCCCTTAAAACCATATCCAAAAGATTCGCATTTTAAAATGTGAAATGAATAACCCATAAGGTTATTTATGCCATCTTATTTGTGACATAAAAGGTTAGAACAACACAATGAACAGCAAAGGACAAGCTGAATAAATTCAAGTCATTCCATGTGCAGAATTACGGAGTTGTGAAAATGAATGCCAGAGAAATGGAAAGTTCTGGAGGTGGATGGCGTCGCGATTTTACAGCACTACAAATATATTAACATCACTGAACTGCACCCCTAAAGATGGTTCAGATGATAGATTCTAGGCTGTATGTATTTCACCAATATTTTTTTAATTGGAAAAAACAATATGGAAGGTGTTTAAGCCCTGACGCAGCAGACTCCACAACACAGCAGGAGGTTGCAAAGGCCAAGTGCAGAAGAGTGGGCTTAGTGCACACCCCTGTTTAAGAAGGGGGAGGAAACACACATGCGTGTACACACACACACACACACACACATACTACAGAGAAACCATGTCCAAAAAGCTGAGGCCAACAGGAACAATAACATGACATAAAGAAAAATCATTTGTCAAGAACAGCTCTGTCACTTTGCCCGTCCATAGAGACCAAGCCACAGTAAATGCATCTGGAGACAAAGTTGTGAAGACTCCGTGCAAAAAGCTGCCCCAAAGTCTTCCGCTTCTGAATTTCCAGGACATGGGCTGCCTGTGACTGATATAGTACATGAGACACAGAAAGGTGTCACAGGTAGGTGACAAGCCCAGGCCTGAACTAGGTATCTGCATGGCCCAAATGGGGTTTTCTGTCTCTGCCAGGCTCTGGAGTGGCAACCTCAAGCTTGCATCTGGAGTGGCCATCTGGAACTTTCCCCAAGCCTCCTACTATCTGTCTTATTCAGAGGCCCATTTTTCACAGATTCCTCCAGATCCTCCCCATACCTAGTCATGTCTTCTCTGTGCTCCCATCTTGGTGGGAAGAGTTCTGAAAGAGTGTCGTACTTATTTAGACCTCTTTTTATTAGCGCTAAGGCAATCTCCTCCATGCACCTGCAGAGGGACACAAACCCAGCTCGCCAGTGGGGACCCCGTCCCCTCTCACCACCCCCTCGAGGGCTTCACCTCTAGCTCTCCGCCAACATGGACACTCCAGGCTGCAGAAGCCTTTTCCTTCCCTACATTTTTCACTTATAAAAGTAATACATAAACATACTCCTTGTAAAACATGCAAACCAGACACAGACAGAGGCAAAATAGGCCTCTTTCCTCTCTCCCCTGGTCCAGTCACAGGTCTCTCTAGATAGACAACTGCTAACAATGGTTTCCTACATTTTTTTTTCAGGCATTTAAATGCTTACAGTACAGATTTTTTTTTAACTAAATGAGATCATGCTATACATATCATTCTGCAACTTGAAAAGCTTATTTTTTAGCCATTCTCATATGGAAGTGAGCAGAGACCACACTACTGTGGGTGTTTGGAGAATAAAACTAATAGAAGCCTTGGGAAAGTATTTCCAAACAAAGCGAAGGAAATAAAATCGCATGCAAAGTTTTCCAGGAGCAGTTTTATGCTTTTCTGAGTCTCGCCCATCCAACCATTAAGTGCGTGTTCCTCCCAGCACAGAATATGCCTGTCTGGGGGCTGTGGACACCGCCAGGTCCCCTCATCACCCTCCCAGGCTTGGTGACTATGGAGGAGAACGAACTGGAGCTTCCGTCCTGGTCACAACCTGCAGAGTGGGGTCTTTTAAAGCACAGGATTTGGAGAAAGAAGACAGACCGTCAGTCCGAAGTTGCCACCAACTCGAGGACCTTCCTCTGGGCCTGTTTCCTCCGTTTAAGGAAAAGGCACTCCAACAGCGAGCGCTGAGGTGCTTTAGATCAGATGGCTGCATGAATGCAAATTGTGTGCCCTGGAGAACTGTTAGAGATGTGAGTCGTCGTTGCTATTAATTTGGAAAAAGTAAAATTCGAATGAATTGCACAAACGGGGCGTCTGGAGACTTTTGCTTGCGTGCTCACACTTTTCCTGGAGGATCTCAAGCCCGGGGATGAGGAGACTCTCGCCCAGACCATCCGGGGCGGCCAGGGCGCCACCTGCCGGTGGATAGGAAGCTGCCGATGGGTCGCGGCTCTCCGTACCCCGGCTCCTTCCTTCCCAGAACCGCGGGTTAGTCCCGCTACCGGGTCCCAGGTGCCGGGGGCTCAGCCGCAGAGGTTCTTCCGCTACCCCAGCCCCAAGGCCGGACGAAACCGCCCCTTCGGCGTTCCCGGGCGACCAGTGGGAGAGGCGGGGGACCGGGACGCACGGCCTGGGCGACGCAGGAACCTGCTCCCCAAACACAAAGCCGCGGCCGCGCAGGTGAGCGCGGGACAGCCGCGTGAGCCGGTAAACGTCCAAGGACTGAGCCACGAGCCGGGAGACACTCCCGCCCTCACCTCCGCACCCCCGCACGCACACACCCGGCGGGTCTGAGCCGCCGCAGGAGCGAAGTTGGGAAAACAAGGGGAGGAAGAGAGCAGGGGCGGCCCGAGACCGCTGAAGTCCCAGCCCGGCACCCTCGGTCCCGCCGCTCCAGGTCTCACACCCGCCTCACCGTTGGCGCCTCCCGCCCCCGACTCTGCCCGCGCCCCCAGCCCCCCCATCTCAGTCGCCAGCCCTCCACCGCCCCGCGTCCTCGGCCCCGAGAGCCCGGCGCCCCCCACCCAAGGCCCCCAGCCTCCGCAGCCCCGAGCCCCGAGCCCCGAGCCCAACCGGCCCTTTTCCCCAGCCCCCAGCCCTCGGCCGCCCACAGGCGCCCCCCGATGCCCCGCGGCCACAGGCCCCACCGCCCCTCGCTACTCACCGGCGGCTCCCGTAGCCGCTGCCCGGGGAGCCGGCGCCTGCATCGGGGTAGCCGTGCTGCGGCAGGGCTGCGGCCGGGAAGGGGTAGAGGAAGCCGGTGGCCAGCGCCGACCCGCAGAGGCAGCAGCACGCCCAGGGCAGGAGGAGAGCCAGCTTCATCTTGCGCGGCGCCCGCGGGGACCCGGAGTCCCGGGCGGGGGGGGACCGTCGGGAGCGCGCGGCGGCCGGACCGAACCCGCGGTCCCGCCGGCGGCAGAGCTAGCGAGCCGGCGAGGGAGCGGAACGCGGGTCCGGGCTGGAAGTGTCTGGGGGGCGCCCACGCCTCTCCTGGGCCGCCTTTTCAAATTCGGCGAGGTGGGCTCAGCGCCGTCAAAGGGGGCGTGGGGCTTTCTCTTTAACCCTCGACGGTCCGCGGCCGAGGAGGCGGCGGTGGCTTTGGAGCTGGAGTTCAGGGTCTGCTCAGGCTGTCGGAAGCCGAGCGGTGCTAAAGCTGGACTTTGCACCTGGGACCCCGCACACAAGTTCTAAAAGGTTCTCAACCAAACGTCTTGGGATCCTCAATCGCTTGCTGCGTGTACGCACTCTGCCTAGCCATTTCTCCTGGATGATGTTTAATTCCCACCAGACTACACTCTAAATTAGGGGCCACCGTTCCCCCCTTTTTCTGAGTGCAAACGGAGGCTCAAAAAAAAAGCTAAGCCAGAAAAATACGTGCTCCTTATCCCGGCCACTGGGCCAAACTACTGCATACCTAGACTTTGCACGTAACCCTGGCCACCTTCTACTTCCAGCTCCCACCTGTCGGCTGTCTCTCCCAGGTGAGAAATACTGGAAACTGAAGAACACTCCACTGCAGGTGAGAAGTCCTTCCAGAATCATAAGGCAACCTATCTGAAAGGGAGCTGGGGGAAGATGCCCTACAAGGCCATCTCTGGCAAATGTGATTGCTGAGTTTCATCCCCAGCTTGCACCCAAATTGATCTTTTCTGGACTCAGGATGCCCATTGCACTGTCCAGGGCACAGATGGGACCTTAAATCCAGCCTGTGTCCCACTCCCAGTTTGGGGTCTTTTTCTCCCAGGGGTTGTCGGAAGCTCTGCTTTTGCTCAGGGCAGGACCCACTAGTCTGTAAAATGCCTACAGGGACTGGAGTCCCATTCAGTATGGACGTGCTTAATGGACTGCAATGCATTTTCTGAAAGAATTATGGGATGTTGTTAGAGAAGATAGGTAGATGCTGTTGAAAATGTAGCAAGTCCCACCCCACCCCATGGCTTTTCCCTCTTGCTTACATAGCCCAACATATCCCCACAGGCACAGATACTGTGTGCAGCCGCTAATGTCTACCCCAGAATATCCTCTCCAGCCCTCTTCTCCAAAGCACTCATCCTTATCCACTCAGGGCCATCAAGTCCTGCCATGATCGTTTTTAAGGAACTTCCACATTTTCCAAGTCTCTATCAAGGACAGAGCATGGATAGAGTCCATCTCAGAGTGGAGAGCCCCCTAGTAATAAATGTAATTTGGACTTCAGACTACTTCCTTCATCTTGCCCTCCACCCCTCTCAAGGCCCAAAAGATTCGGTTATCAAGGGATTTTCAGTGCTTCCCCAAAAGGAATCTCAACTGTGCTCCTTGGGCAGTTAGCCAACATCCAATAAATGATGAGGTCATACCCCATCCCACTCCTGCCCCCCCCAGGAATCTGTAAGTATTCTGTCTTCCTCCTTCCCCTCCTTTACTTGCATAATGAGATCTTAAAGACCAGCGAAATTCCATGTTGCTGTAAATTGGCTTTATGCTGCAGGCACTAGAGAAAGAGAACTAGAGCTGAGTTTCACTGAAACTCCTTTTTCCAGTGCCACAGGCTGCACCCAGCTGGCAGGTCCAAGGAAATGGGAAGAGGAAGAGATACCCACTCCATGTACTGCAGGGCCTTTTTGGGTGGTAAGCTTTAGGTAAAGAACGCACTGAAACCTCAGGGCTGAGGTTGTTCTCAGTGTGGTCCTCCTCTTTTCCTCCAGGATAATGAGTTCATTCCAAGCCCATGAACATAAGCTTGGCACTTCTGTGTGTCTGGTGCTCTGTTTTGTACAGAAAGGTGTTAAAGAAGCCATTGGTATGGCTCTCAGCCTCCAGGTACTGACAGTATTTTTTGAGGAATGGCATGAAAATGATCTTTTTTTTTCCTTAAGAAGACAATAAGCAGTCTTAAGAAATGGTCTGCAATGAAGTCAAGAATAGATATGTGATTCCAGCCATACTACTAAGAACCAGCAGTCCTAGATGTGCTCCCCCCCCCCTCCAACTTACTTGCCGGGTAACCTGAAGTAGGCCTCTCCCCCCCACCCCCACACCTTCATTTGTAAAATAAAGAGTGGGCTAGCTTACCTCTGAAGACCTTTCCAGCTCTGGCTTATAAGCCTCTTTACCCTCTATCTTCTACTCTTACCTCCAAGGCAGTCATGGATACCCAAGTTTAGTAGGCAAGATTGTCAGCTGCAGCACACCAATCCCCACCTGCCAGGGGAACCATGGGCGTGAAGAAAGAAGGATTTTGTGACACCATACTCTAATCAGCACACCCACAGGAAACACCAGCAGAGTCCAGCTCCAATAAGCACCTTTGTGCCACTTTCGACTGGTTACCTAACCTCTCTGAACATCCTCATTTGTAAAGTCAGAGTAACAGTAACCCTAAAGCATAGGTCTGCTAAAAGAATCCAATGAAAGGCCTGGAAATGGTGTGCCTGAGAATGATGTTCAGATAATGTTCATTATTATTATTTGCAGGACTTTGGTGAGGGACAAAATTGAAGAACACTACACCTCTCAACCCCCCAGGGTGGAGCCAGCCAGTATGACACCGAGGCACAGGTTAAGCCTGGTATGTCTTACTCTATGGTCCACAATTTAAAACCAAACTTTACTTTAAAATGTATAGGGGGGGCAGGAATAATACATGTATAGGAATATGATTAAGTGAAATGTGCAATTCTTATTATTTTGCAAGATCAAACATAGTCTAATGGGTGGCAAAATGGAGCAGTTGGAGCAACCCTGAAATAAAGGGCTTGGAGAGTCCAGTGCTTTTCAAGTTTCAGATGTTAGCCAACCTGGAGGTCAATAGGCATCCTGGAGGTGCACTCCATACAAGCACTCATCTCTGTACCTCAGAATTGTGCCCACAGCCCCCTTCAAACACGTGGAGAAACACAGGAGAGGCAGGTGATGCAGATTCCAAGAAATCAAGTTGGTAAAGACAGCATTGGGACCCAGCTTACACACTGAGACTGGCCCCTTCCTCCCACTTCCTCTTCGACTCCACCAGTTAAACAACCACAGGATTTTCTAAAACAGAAACCACACTAATCCTGGCGGGTGAGGTGGGGGGGGGGGCGGGAGGAGGGGATGCCTCCGTGCTGGCTTCACTGAGCCCTTAGCTTCCCAAATACCCACAACTCTCTCTGACTTAGACAGTAAGGGATTCTCAATACTCCCCATTTTCCAGATGAAGAGAGGAGAGAAGTGATTTGTCCAGGATCTTGTAATTCAAAGGCGACTTAGAAATGGGATTGTTTGTACAAAGAGGGATCAGATTACTTGATGGAAGAAGACAACCCCCACCCCCCTACATCAGAGAAGTGGACTCCCCCACAACTATGTTTCCAGACCTTTCTGATAAGAAAATATCAGTCAGCATCCTCTTCAGCAGACAAAAAGCAGATCTTTGCTTCTGCTGAAGTCAGCAGAGAGAGCCACTGAACAGAGAAGTAAATACTCACCAAGCTGAAGCCAAGGTAAATATTGACCTGGCATGATAAATCCTCCTGTTAATCTAAAACAGAAATCTCCCCCTCCCCTCAACTGCCCTATAGGACATGGATTCTGCTATTCTCCCAGAAGTTCAGGGAGGCAAGGGTAGGAACAGGATGGATTTCAAGCTGATTTCTCTAGCAGCTCAGACTCCCAGCTGTTCCAGATCCCCGGGCAGGGCAGACATGGCTGCAGTTAGCCCCAGGTAGCAGAACAACCCCAACAAAAGGGCTTCTTTGTCTTGCTCCAGATTTCTGTACATGGCCAGAGCAAAGCACGAGCAAAATATAAATGCCACAGTGATGCTGTTCTGAGTTTTCTTCTTTGCCTAAATATCCCCCAAATTCCACTATTGTCTTATAAAAGGGAACACCATTTTGCTCAGCATGCCTGCCTGAAGGCCTACCTGTTTCCCTAAACATCAGCATGAAATAGAAGCTCAGAAGGCATCAAACTCGAAGACCGCTGCAATAGTCCATCACATTTAAACAAGTGTCAAAGGGGGAAAAAGTGTTGATAGCAAAACCTAAAAACTCTAAGCCATATGGAGTCCCCCCAGATGCCAATGCTGAAAGCCCAACTTAAACATGGTGATATTTGCTTACTTAACCACAGCCAAATAAAAGTTTCCCTGGGAGCAGGCCAGGCGTGGAAGCGCACACCTGTAATCCCAGCTATTTGGGAGGCTGAGGCTGGGAATCACTTGAGTCCACGGGTTTGAGACTACCTTGGGCAACATAGTGAGACCTAGTCTCAAAAAAATAGCCGGGCATTATGGCACCCACCTGTAATCCCAGCTACCTGGGAGGCTGAGGCTAGGGATCACTTGAGTCCGTGGGTTTGGGACTAACCTGGGCAACACAGCAAGACCTAGTCTCAAAAAAAAAGTTCCCTAGAAGCATTTGTCAATAATGGAATCTTGTCACTGGTATGGTCATTTGGTGATAAATGAAGAAATGGGATGTCTTAATTTGTGTAGGCTGCTATAACAAAACAGCACAGCTCCGGGGGTTTATAAACAGCAGATATCTATTTCTTACAGCTATGGAGGCTGGAGGTTATGGAGGGCACAGCAAATCTGGAGTCTGGTGGGAGCTGACCACCTGGATCATAGAGAGCTGTCTTCCCTAGACAGTTGTACCACACATGGGATGCATGGGGTGAGGGGACCCTGTGGGCCTTTTTTATTAGGGCAACTAATCCCTTCCATGAGGGCTCCATGCCATGACCCAAGCACCTCCAAAGGCTTCATGTCCTAACACCATCACATTAGGGTTAGGATTTAAAGATTGGGAGGGAAGGCATAAATATTTGTTCACTGCAAAGAACTAAAGCTATAAAAGGAGGCAATGCACAATTGCCTTACAGATTTTACCCTGGCATGAGAGTGGGATGGTACAGCATTCAAACATGAGGAATTCACATGCTGTTCCTCTCCAAAATGTCCTGAGTTGAAGGTCTGTGGTGGGGGATCTTCTCCCCCACCTCCAACCTTTGCTGCTCTCCATACCCCCTCCACTGCCTAGTTGTGCTGCTCACCACCTGGGGCTCCTACAGTGAGAACTAATGGTAAAAACAAACCACCTGTGAGTAGAGAAGAGAGTTGTGAGGGCAGGTAGGGGTGCTGGTTTCAGAGAAAGAAAGGTTGGGAGAACATTACCCAGACCTTCTAAATCAGAGAATTAAACTGGTTCTCTGAGCCCCAAGGATGAATTGGGGGCCAATGGGTAAAAGATGTCAGCTGAACCAAAAGATTTTGTAATTGGTTGGTTGTCCACAGTTGATTTAGCTGCATAGGGCATCTGGGAATGAATTCCCTATCACCAGAGGAATCCAGGCAGAGAGTAGAGTAACACCTGGTCAACGTTGTAACTATACTATAACTAAGTTGTAACTAAGCAGAATGCCCTATCTATGACTCTGTTTTTAGACTGTAGGAACAAGAAAGATATCTAATCAGTTTTACAATCTTCCCAAGCAGTCACAATATTATGGTAGATTTACTGGACCTCCTATTGGTTTGCGCACAGAGAAGACCTCACTTGCCAGCTTCCTTTGCACCTAAGACCATATGGCTCACTCCTGCCAATGAGCTCTGAGCAGGAGGGACCTGTCCAGTCATGTGCCAATACTCAAATTCCCTCAAGGAACTGAGGTCCTTCCCCTTGCATGACCTTGTAGACTGCTCCTGTCTGGAGTGCTCTTTGCTGTATACCTATGCTTACATCCCCACTACCCTCCAAAAAACCATATGTTGAAATCCTAACCTCCAATATGGTTACATTTGGGGGTGGGACCTTTGAGAAGTGATTAGGTCATGAGGTGGTGGTCACATAAATGGGATTACTGTGACTCACAGACCCAGACCCACAGACCAGTCACCACCACCACCACCACCACCACCACCACCACCACTGCGTGAGGACACGGGAGAAAGAGGACAATCCATGAACTGGGAAGCAGGCTCTTGCCAGACACCAAATCTTCAGGTGCCTTGACCTTGAACTTCCAGTCTCTAGAATGATGGGAGATAAATTTCTGGTGTTTATAAGTCCTCAAGTCTATGGTATTTGGTTACTGCTGTCCTAACAGAGGGAGACATCTTCCACCCTCACTCTCTCTCCTTCTGGTGAGGCAACTTCAGGATCCAGCAGTTCTTCCAAGGATTGATGCCCACCCACACTGTGCTTCCAGAGACCTTTCCACAACCTTCCATGTCCACCAGTTTACCCTTCCATGTCCACCAGTTTACCAGCTTATTTCTTTGCACATCTGTTGCCTCACTCACACCACATTGCACACTCTTTAGCCAAGGAATTTCCCTCTCAGAGGTCTGTCTCCCTTGCCTGGCAGCCTTACACTCAAAGCAAAGTCATAGCTTAATTGGTATTATATAATGGAAATTTCAGTAAGTCTATGAATCTTTCAGTTCAATCTCCCAAGTGCCCATGAAGAGGAGAGGTAGGGAGTAAAATGCCCTCAAGAATGGCATCTGGGGTGGGAACTGGCCTGCCCTGACCGGCAGGTACCTGCAGCTGCTAGCAAACCTAGGCTGGCAGGGGTACCCACCCACCAGCAACTGACAGCACCCACTGGGCACCTCTGCCATTGAGCTGGTGGGTAAGGGGGATGCAGGGGCTGGCTGGGACCCCTGGACCGGACCAGCGTGCGGCCAAGACTGGACCCATCCATGGGTCCAGGAATAGCCAGGGACCATACGATTGACACCTTTGCTGTTTCACTCTAACTCCACTTAGGTCTTAGCTCTCAGGAGGACTAATAGCACCAACGTAGCACACAGTGACATAGAATAGATGAGGGACCAGAAAAGAGCCTGCCCATACACATGTGGGGGACACAGGACAAGGATCATTCAGGAAGATAGTAGACGCTAGAATGAAGAAACAACCATGGTTAAGACCTATCAGATCTGCATCTATGGCTTCACTGGAAGCTAATGAATCAAAACCCCACATGGAACTTGCCACCCAAGGAAACATGGCTCCCTCCCCAAGCCTTGGGAGAGGCCTGCAGAGTCAGGGCACTGGCTCCACAGCAAGTCTGCAAACAGACGGAGAGGAGATGACCTCAAGGTCCATCATGGATGCCTGCCCTCATCGAGAAACCTCCTCACTGACAATGGCTGGGGGAAAGGATCCCCAAAGCCAGAGGTCAGAGAAGGGGGGTGCAGAGATAGTGGAATGGCAAGGAGATCGAACTGGAGAGGGCAGCCAGCAACTAGAAGATATCGATAGACCCCCAAATGATCATGGACTGGCTGCCCAATACAAAGCTAAGACTATAACCAATCAAACACAATGTGCCGTTTCCCTGGAACACAGTCCCTCATCCGACAAAAGGACATAGCCAAAGAAAAAAAGACCAAAGGACCAATGGACTCAACATAAACCAAAAAAGAACAATGAGAGTGAGAATGAGTGAATACAAGAGGTGTTGGGGGTGGAGGCGGGAAGGCATCCCAGTAACCATTTACTGATGTAAGGAATTGAAAGAATTTAGAAAAAAATTAAAAAATAATAATTTTTTTAAAAGAATGGCATCTGGAAGATAAATCATCAAAGTTTGGGGAGCAACGCTATAGTTTGCTGTTCATTCTTCTTTCTTGCATGTGACAAAGAAAGGGAGGAAACCACAAATAAAATCATCAGATGGGTCCCGTAGAGCAATTCATTCCGAGCAGGACCCTAGAAAGCTGGCCCCATGCACATCTCTATCCAAAATCACCGAGCTTAGCATTTAAGAAAGGATGGGCAGGTGAGACCTCTACTCCAAAAATCTCCCCAAAACCGCATAAATAGTGGTCATCATCTTATGAAGATATACCATGGAGGTCTTTGTTGTACTGAGTTCAACCACCTCCCCCAAGCTCTTTGGAAGGCATGTTTGCCGAAGACCAGAGAGGAAGGCAGGCCTCATCCCCAAGGGTGGCTTTCAGTGATACTGAGATGAGAAGAAAGAGAATGAATAGGTTGTTCCACTTGATAAAAACGTACTGCAATTTACTATTATGAAGTGACTGTTTGAAGTTGAAACAAGCTCTAGATAAGCCCTTCATGGAGAAGCCAGAAAAAGGGGTGGGGGAGATAAAGCAGTTAGAGTGGACTCTCATTATACAGTCATTAATAAAGACCATGAAAGGCCTACGGAGTTGCCTTTGATTGGAAAAATAAATGATTGCAGAACTAAAGGCTTTGGGGGGGAAATGCTTTCATGCTAAAGAGAGCCAAAAATCACTTTAAGGATTTTAAATTTCAGGCATTATTAAAACTAACGTGTTGGTGGTGACCAAGAGACCCTGTCAACTTAATCAAAGTCTTAAGGGGAGGGGAAGACAGAGTAAGCTGCACATTTTATTTCAAAGTCCTGTGCAGATGTCTGATTTCACTTGGATGTGCTTTTGGTGGGCTTCATGTACCCTCCCAGAGCTGCCCAGGGGGGAACTTTGCCATGGAGAGGCAGCCTACCCGGCATTCCCCACTCCTGGGACTCCCCAGGGGCTCCACTCACCTGCTGTGGATCCTGTCAGGCAGCACAGGACTCCTCTCAGAGCATCTGCCTGCTTTCTCCTCCACCCTTGACCACCCACACCCACACCCACCCCCCTCAGCAAGCCTACAGAGTCACAGAACCCAGCTCAGACTCTGATGCCCAGAACTTGGGCACTTTAATTAACCTCCCTGAATGTCAGTTTCTGTGTCTGTAAAACATAATGTTATCATCTAGGGTCACTAGGAAAACTCATACCTATCTACACTTAGGCATAGAATATTTGGAAAAGGACTGATCAAGAAGCCCAGACTAAAAAGAACAACCAAAAAAAAAAAAAAAAAAAAAAGCCCAGCCTGTAAATTCACAGCCTCTCTGCTCATTCTTTTTTTTTTCTTTTTTTTTTGAGACTAGGTCTCGCTATTTTTGCCCATGGAACCATAGGCTCTCATTGCCCGGGGTACCACAGACTCAAGCAATCCCCAGCCTCAGCTTCCCAGGTAGCTGGGATTACAGGCATGCACCACCACGCCCAGCTATTTTTTTGGAACTAGGTCTCGCTACGGGCCCCAGGCGGAACTCGAACCGCAATCCCTAGCCCCGGCCGCTTCATAGGCTGAAGCTTACAAGCACGAGCCACCGTGCCTGGCCCTCTCTGCTCATTCTGAAGTGGCCTTTAGAAAAAGACAAATCATATCATTTCTGCCCAGTGTTTTTCAGAAGGTGCCCAGAATTTGAATCATAACCTCACTTTGAGCCTGAAGCCCCAACTAGGAGACCCTCTGTGTTTCATTTCTTGCCCACGCTGCTCTCCCCCAAATACCTAAATCGTCTGCAGAATAGTTTGAATTGTCCTTGTCCCGGCATTCAAAGTCTCTCATGACCTGACCCCAAACTACCTTTCCAGCCATCTCCTTTTTACATACACAGACCCCAGGGCAAGTCACATGCAAGGGGTTGGGATATTGCATGAGCTAAAATGAGACTGTGCAGGCCCCTGTATCCAGGACACAGAGGAGGTGGGGAGAAAGATAAGTGAATCCACAGGCACAGGCTGTGGAGCACCAGCCAGAGGGAAGCAGTCACCAGGTGTTTAGGAAGTTCCAGAAGAAAACCAAGAGACCAAGAGCCTGATCAGCCTACAGGGCGTATGGGTGTCTCAGAGGGTCTGACAGGAGCTGAGTCCTCAGGCTGAGCCAGAGTTCCCAGGGCAGGAGTCAGGAGAGTGCAGAAGGGTCCCTTGTTCATGGGCTGGCACAGAAGGTGCTGAGCAGCCACAGAAGGCACAGAGGTGAGGCCATCATGGCTGAGGGCTGGTCTCACAAGGACACAGCAACACAGTCCCCTTCACAGCTGGTGGAGACCCCCAAAGGAGTTCAAACAGGGACAATAATAGAGAAGGCTTGCATGTTATAGAAGCATTTCTCTGACGGTGGGATGCAGAACAAACAAGAGCAGGGAGACTGGAGACTGAGAAACCAGTTGAGAGGCTTTGTAGAACCCTGAACCAGGCACACAGAGCAGAGCTGACAGATTGGTAGAGATAGGGTTTCCATGCCTCAAGCTTCCGTGCTTTGTCCCTGGTTAAGGGTGATTAGAAAAGTGTTCCAAGCAGACATCTCCAAAAAATACTAGTTCAAAGACAGTTTGGTTTAAATAATAATAATAATAATAATAATAATAATAATAAAGTGCAGTGGTAGATAAGCAATGTGTAATGTGGATTCAAAAAGTGTCTCCAAAGTCCTGGAAAAGGGGACCCCCAGACATATGTCCCCCATAGTTACGAAAGGAAGCACACAGCAGCATCCATGAATTTCCTGTTTGGAAAAGAAATGGGACTTCAAACCAGTCAACCTTCTCCCTCTCACCATTAATTTATAAGAAATACAGGAAATAGACAAATACGTTAAAGAGCACCATGAGCAGCCAGGAAGCAAGCCGCCAAGGCCAAGCAGAGGACATCCGAGACCAGCTGACCTGGTTTCTCCAAATACCAATAGCATGGAGAAGGAAATGAAGGTGGACTATTGTGGAGACTGACCAAATGCAGTGTGGTGTCCTGGGTTGAGTCCTGGAGCAGAATGAGGATATTGGTGGGAAAACTGATTAAATCAGTTTAGTGAAATAGTAATGTGTCACCATTCATTTCTTAGTTTTAGTACATGCTTATGGTCATGTAAAATATAAATATTATCATTAGGGAAAACTTGATGAAGGGTCTAGGAAACTATATAGTTTTGTAACTTCTCTGTAAACCTAAAATTATTCCAAAATTTAAAAGGTTAATAAGAGAGAGATTTTAAATATGTTAGAAAGACTTAAACAATAGTAGCCAATTATAATGGTGGCCTAGGTTTCAATCCTGACTTCAACAAACTCATTGTGAAAATATCCTTCAGGCAATCAGGGAAATTTGAATAAGGATGATAATTAAAAATCATCTGTTTGTTTGTTTTATTAGATGTGATAAGGATATGGTGGTTTGGTTTTTTTTTTTAACCCTATGTCTGTTAAACACATGAATGTTCTGGTGAAATGACCTGATAGCAGGGATTTGCTTTAAAATACTCCAAATAAAGTGCTAATGGTTGATAAAGGTTGAAAATGATTGAAGATTGTTGAAGAAGAAGGGGGTCAGAAGAGAAGGGGAAGAAAGGGTGAAGGAGAACAAGGAAGTGTGGGGGTACAATCTGTGTGTTCCCTCCCTCTGAGATGGAACAGTCTGCTCACCAACCTGTTTTGTTTGCCTGATCAGAACCCACCACCAAGCCTGCAAGTGACATACTTTCCACTGCAGTGATGGCACTCCCACCTCAGAGTAGCAGGCAGTGTGGGGAGCTGGGGGCTGACATCACACAGCCTTCTTTCAAACCTTGCATGACCTCTGCACCTGGATCCTACCATCCACAAAGTAGAAATAAAGGTAATAATAGTACTTACCTATTAGGTTGCTGAGAACTTTTTTTTTAACTTATTTATTTTATTTTATTTTATTTTTTTAAGACTAGGTCTCACTATGTTGCCTGGGATAGTCTCGAACCTGTGAACTCAAGCTATCCCAAACCTCTTGCCTCCCAGTGCTTGGACAACAGGTGCACACCACCACACCCGGCTGCTGAGAACTTTAAACCAGTTCAAGTGTATGACGTACTTAAAATAAGATATGGCACCAAGCAAGGACTCAAGAAAGCTTAGCTGATTTCCTCACCATTAAGGTAAATAGTATCCCCCCATTCCCTACCATGCCCACCTGTACCATCCACTACACCTTGGTGATCTAAGTGTCCTGTCTCTTGCTTCCCAGCACCCCCTTGGCTTCACTCTCCATCCTGAGTGAATGTTACATCACCTCAAATCCTTTGGCCAAACTGTGCCTTTAGTTTTCACACGTCTCTTATAGTCACATTGAAAAATTCTTTCCATGGTGTTTGTCAGAAACAGTTTGATTAATACCCTCCAGTTTTGTTGAAGAGATCTCTTTTCAGATAAGAAATTGCTAAACCTCTCCAGCCTCTCCTTATAACTGATGACAGAAGCCATGTGATGTTGATCCTCGATGTCTCCTATTCGGAGGGACCTCATACCAGTTCTGCCATAACACTGGATCTCCTGCCATGTGTAGAAGATAATGTAGCATGCCTGCTCCATCCTGACTCAGGACCTGCTTTGCCCACAGGCAGCCCAGCCACTGCTGTGCCACAGGATGGATCCTCGTGAGGGGCATTGAAAGGAACACTTTCCTGGCCGAGTAACCCTCACAGCAGCACAGTTACTATTCACAGGGCAGGTGTGTTGCTAGTCCATTGACATTTGAGGGCCCTAACCAACATAGTCAAGCCATTCCAAGGTTTCCTGATTCAAATGTGCTGTGTTCTTAAGTGCCTTTCTTTGCTGGCTTTCATGCATTTGGAGAAAGACCAGTGCTACCCTGGAGTTGGGGCAGATTTACACAGTTACAAAATCTGACATTGGTGAAGATTTCTGGATGTCAGGAACTGAATTGAGATCCATGGGTGAGTGAACACATTTGTCCTCACAACAGTGCTGCAGTGCTATCATTGTGCCCATTTTACAGTCAAGAAGACTGAGCCACAAAGCATCTGCTCCAGGTCACCCAGATGGGAAGCAAGAGAGTCAGACTTGGAAGTAAAGCCACCCAACTACAGCACCTAAGCTCCATGCAGGCCCATTTCTGCTTTGAACTCACTGACAACAGCCAGGGGCAGCAATGCTCCTATTTGGTTTGTGTTGTTTTTCTGGTGGCATCTAGCTGGTTGGGTCAGATCACCTTCTTGTTGATGATGATGTTTGCTTGCTTGCTTGGGTTAGTTGCTTGGCTGCGTCATTGGTTAGTTGATTAATTGGTTATTTCCTTTACCTGAACAAATTATCTCACTGCTATATGTCAAAGTTCTTCATTATCTCATCTCCCAATAATTCCATGACAGATTGCTCTTCCTATTTTATAGAAACTCAAACAAGGCTCAACTCAAAGCCTCATTGCTAATATTTAGACAAAGCCTAGGAAGTCTGAGCTCCCAGTGGCTATGGTAAAGGCTTTAGTTCATAGATCAGGGATCATGGTCACAGCCCCAAACTGCCACCAGACGATTCAAAGAGTGAAGACAGTGCCACCACAGAAGAGGGCTCTCCCAGAGGAGGTGGGTGGGAGGAAAGTCACAGGAATCCTGCCATCTGCTCCTTGTCACATAGCCTGTTCAGTCCTGACTTGCAAACACCAGGACAGGAGAAAAGTCATCTCCCCTCCCAAAATCTGCCTTGAAGATTGATTAGATTATGGTGGTAGAGTGTTTTGAAGAGCTGTCATGTAGGAACAAAAAACCCTCTGTTTGTGTTCAGGTTGATTCCCAGGGGACTTTGCTGAAATTAAGGCCACCGAATGGGTCTGCTCTTTTTTT
>PVHY01020645.1:0-25176 GCA_004024945.1 Uropsilus gracilis
GAGTTACTGGATCAATAACAATTCTGTTATTAATTTTTTTGAGGAATCTCAATATTGTTAACCATAGTGATAACACCAATTTATATGCCCACTAACAGTGTGCAAGCATTACTTTTTCTTTTCATCCTTGCCAATACTTAACAATCAAAGTTTGATAATAGCCTTCCTCACAAGTATGAGGTCATAACTCATTGTGCATTTGATTTGAATTTCCATGATGACTGATGAAGTTGAGAACTTCTTCCTACGCCTATTACTGCCATTTGGATGTCTTCTTCGAAGAAATATCTATTCAAACCATTTGCCCATTTTTTTAAATTGGGATATTTGGGTTTTGTGCTATTATGTTGAGTTTCTTATGTATTTTGCACATTAACTCCTTATCAGATACACGATTTGAAAATAATTTTTCTCATTTGCAAGGTATCCCTTCACCCAATTGGCTATTTACAGCTACGTACAGAAGATTTTCAGCTTAATACAACCCTACCTGCCTATTTTGCTTTTGATGCCTGCACTTTTGGTGCCATGTTCAAAAAAGTGATTGCTATACCCAATGTTAAGAAAAATTTCCCTATGTTTTCTTCTCGTAGTTCTACAGTTTCTGGTATTGGATTTAAGCCCTTAATCCATTTGCAATTGATTTTTGTAAATGGTGTAAAATAAGGGTTCTACTTCATTCTTCTGCACAAGAATGTCAAAATTTTCCAATAGCATTTGTTGAAAAAAAAAAAAAAACCAACTACCTTTTCCCTGTTGTATATCATTACACTCTAGTCAAAGATCAGTTGATCATACATCTGTAAAGTTATTTCTGGGTTCTTTTTTGTATTTGTGGCTTTTATGTATCTGCCTTTGTGTCTGCACCATACTGCTTTGATAATTGTAGCATTGTAATAAACCTTAAAATCACGAAGTGTGATGCCTCCAGCTTTGTTCATTTTCTTCAGGACTCTTTAGTCTATTTGTGATTCTTTGTGTTTCCATGTAATTTTAGGATTGTTTTTTCTATTTCTATAAGAAATATTATAGCATTTTGATAGGGATTGCATTGAATGTGTTGATCTATTTCAATAGCATGGAAATCTGGGTGATGGGTGATGACAGACTAATATCTGATGAGTACCTTCCTCCTGGTTTGCAAATGGTGTTTCCTTGTATTCTACATGCAGACAGCAGAGAGAACAAGAATGAGTACTCATTTCTCTTCTTACTCCCATTCATGAGAGCCCCACTCCCAGGATCTAATTAGCTCCCAAAGTACTCATCTTCAAATATCATCACACCAGGGGATTAGGATTTCACCCCACAATATTCCATCCAATTTTCCTGGAGTTCTCTGTCTGGGTATATAAATAAACCCCTACTGTATAGAATGCAACCCTCCATTCCTGCTGAAGAAGTGCTTTTCTAAGTTCGTTTGTCTCTTCAGGTATACTGCTTTTGGATTCAGATACTAAACAACACTGTGAGGGCTTTACTAAGACCTTTTCTTTTGCAGTTACCTGGGGAAGCCCAAACTCTGCTAATGAGCGGCTAACACCTCCTTACATAGGCAACGAGTCAAAATGTTAATTACTGTCCAAAAGCTACATTTTTTTTCTCTCTTCATTTGCTCTTTCACCTCTTTAGAGACTTTAATTGAGTTGGAATTTTCCTTCCTGCTAGACTACTGTGGTGTTAAAAATAAGTTAGCCCTTTGCCTGTCTCCTGGACACCTATGCTCTCAGTCGTCATTGGCTTCTCTCCCTTCCCAAGTTAATTATATTCAGTGTGAGCTTGAATTTTCAAATCCATCTGTTTTCACCATCTTTGTAGACAGTTTATTTATGTCTATTCTTTTAAGCAGAAAAGAGATATAAGATAGTTTCCTCATTCTTTAGACATTTTTTAATGCAATAGTTATTCTTTTAGAATAAAATCACTGAGAAAGAATTTATTTCACAGCTACTCTGTACATACGCGCTGAGGGAAAATTGCAAGACATCTAGACTATGTCTCTATTATTCTCTCTGAGCAACTACCTATCACAATTTATAATGGCGTACTTACGTGTTAGCATTTTTTTATACTAACTGAACTGTAAACTCTGCAAAGACAGAAAAATGTTGTTTATTTATATCTGAAACAGTATATTGCCTAGAATATGCTAGATATGCTCAATAAATATTTATAGAATAAAGAAAGGAAGAAAGGAAGGACTCAAGATTCATAATAATTATAGTACTTTGGAGATCCTCCAGTTTTTCTTTTTGTCACCAAATAGCATTTTTTGAATTCTTATTTTTGTGGCTCATGCTATTTTAGTTACCTGGAGCTATAAAACAAATCATCCCAAAGTTGACAGTTTAACAGAACAATACTTGTTTTATTTCTTACAATTCTGTGGATTGTTGGGGGTGGTCGCTCTGTCACTTTCACCTGTCACTCACTTGACTGTTTAGATGCTAAATAATCAGCTGAGCTTCCTAAGTTCCATCTGGTCTGGTAGTTACTTGATGTGGGTGATAGCATCATCCTCAAGCTATCGATGGGAACTGAAGTTTAGGATGCTATAAATAAAAAATGAAACTTTCTGAAAGTCTTTTTGGCTATTAAGTAGCAATTTAGGCTTGCAAACTTGGGTTAACTACTTTTCGTAGTATTTTTTCCCTCTCCCTTTTCTGTCTGTTCTTTATGCAATAATTAGTCCCTGCTATAAATGTATTATGCATTTACATCTCATGGCAATCCTGATTTTTAAGTAATGATACAAAACCTCTGAGTTGATTTTATGAAACCAGAGTTTCTAATAAATAATTAATAAGCAGATATGTATGTTCCCTTAGCTACTGGTGGTAGCTTGCTTTTGATAGGTATTTTAAAAGTCATTGTTTTACATTTGATTTATAAACAGAACTGAGTTTAATGAACAAATATTTAATAAATACAGTTTACAAGTGGTCTTCTTCCTGGTTTCCCGTGTCAACCGGTAACTTTCACATGAACCAGAAATCTCAAAATCATTTCCTCTCCTCCCAGTCTATGCTATCAATTTTATTTTTGGAAAAAGGGCTTCTGCAGGTTCTCCTTGCAATTAACACAGGGCAAAACAACTTGCAATTAAAAGTATGGTCCTTGGACCAGTGACAGTAGTCACAGCTGGAACGTGTTGGTAGCAGAGCATCTGAGACTGCTCAGACTAAGTGAGAATCTATACTTAAAAGCAAATAGAAGAAACAAATAAAATCGAAATAAAAGAGGAGATGTTATAACAGAGAGATAAAAAGAATCTTTTGACACTACTATGAAGTCAATCACATACCAAAAGCAACTGGACAAAGTAGAAGAAATGCGTACATTCCTACAAATACACAGCCCACCAAAACTGAATCAAGAAGAAATAGAAATTCTGAATAGATCAATAATAAAATAAAGAAAATCCCAGGAAAAGATAGTTTTATAGGTAAATTCTACCAAATATTCAAAGTAGAATTAATAGATATTATATATAGATATCATATCTTATATATATTATATATTATATCTTAAATTCTTTCAAAAATTAGAAGAGAGAACATTACAAACTCATTTTTATGAGCTTAAAATTATCTAGATAACAGAGTAAGATGAAGACATCACAAGGAAAGTATAGGCCTATGTCCCTAATAAATCATAGATTCAAAACTGCTTAATAAAATGTCAACAAACCAAATTCAGCCACATGTTACAGAAATTTTATACCATCACTAAGAAGAATTTATCCCTAGGATAGAAGGATAGTTCAACATAGATACATTAATCTATATAAAAAAGAAAGATAAACACATAATCATCTCAATATAATAAAAAATGTTGCAAAAAATTAACATTATTTCTGTTTCATCAAACTATCAGCAATATAGGCACAGAAAGAATTTAACCCAATAAAGGTCATGTAGGATAAACTCACAGCTACCATCATGCTCAACGGATAGGAAAGCTTTACCTCTGGGATTCAGAAAAGATTCTGTGCAAGTCAAGTCTATGTTAACTCTTGCCATGTGTTTTCAACATAGTACTGAAAGTTTTAGCCAAAGCAATTGAGGAAGAAAAGGAAACAAAAAGCAAACAAGTTGGAAAGGAAGTCAAATTATTTCTGTTTGTAGATGAACGTTTATGTAGAAAACCTTAAAGACACAACACCAAAAGCCTCCTAGAAATATTAAAAGAACTCAATAAAGTTTCACGATACAAAATAAAGAAGTAAATATAACAAAATGGCTGTTGACCTTGAAGTAAAAAACACTTTGGGACTCAATAATGTCTTGTCCCAGGCCACCGTGCTTGGGACTTTCATGTAGCCTGATGTACAAAGTTCTTCACAACGAATCCCAGTGGCCATATCTCTCTACTCATTCTGCAATTTGATCAATCCTACTCATTGGATATACACTCAACATTCCCAAAGCGATGCTTTTTATGCAGTTTCTACAACTTGGAGCAACCATTTACTCTCCACCTAACAAATTCCTACTCGTATGCTGCCATCTTTACACTCCCATGACAAAGGCAAGCCAAATTATGGATCCTCTCATTGGCATCTACAGTCTTTGTGATTCCCTCTGCTACAGCTTAACCAGTAATAGCTTCTATAGACTCGTCTTATCCCCACCCTTCTGTAAGTTCCCAGATTCAGAGTGTATCTGACTTCTGGCTCATTTGGTACCGGTATTATAGAATATTCATCCTAAAACTACTATTCAGGAAGCACTCAGTTGATCGCATCATTAATTAGAAAGGAAAGGAGACGAACATTGTTGGTAAAGAAACATTGGTTGTTGTGTTTCTGTGTGCACGTGCACATGTGTGTGTGTGTGTTCAGGTTTATACAGATACTCATAATTACATGTGGGTGTGAAAGATATGTTTACAGATGTTAGAAAAAATATAAAGATTTCTCATAGAAACTATGAAAAGATTTATGGCTGCCTCTCAAATCTCTTTAAAGCTCTTCTATTCATTGCTTTATTCTGAATGTAGTAATAAAGCACAGCAGGTCACATGTGTGTTAAAATCCTTGCAGATATTTTGCATTTATTTGAGTTTCAGCTGGGATTTTTAAAAAGACAACTGATTTGTATCCCTTAATATCAAATGTGAAATATGTAAACAAATGAGATAAAAAGATTTAATGTGGCTTTCAACTGCCTTGCTGTGAATCTATGAGAAAGGTATTTAATAAATAATATGAGCTAGATACTTAAGTGGTTAACTTAAAGCTTGCAACTACAAGCCAATTTCTGAATTTCAAAAATACCTAGTATATCTTAAGAGTATTTTAAAGCTCAGAGAATAACCTTTCCAAGATGATATAATTATATCAGGTATCAAGTGGAAAATATTCGGGTTCTGTCTTCTTTTTCAAGGAGTCAAAATCCCATGAATGTTATCAAGCAAATAACCGCAGGTTCTAAAGACAATTGGTTTTATTGAGTGTCTTCTTTACATGATAAGTTCTGTCTCACTTCCACAGAATTATTATCATTTGCTGATCATTTGAAAAATAATTTAAATACCAAATAATTTAAATACCAATAATTTAAATACCAAAGCCGAGAGGTACTTATTAAAATTATTTTTATCGCTCATTTTGTTGTTTACATATTTATGTATATATATATGTACATATATAAAAATATGTTACATCAGTGCATTTCCCCCACCAGGGTTCTCCCTCCACCTTATCACCCATGAATCTTCATCTTAGTCTTTTTGCTTTTCTGTGCTCCTCCCTCCCTGATTTCTCCCTGCCACCACCCCCTCTCAAGCTGCTTTCCCCAGTTCTGTTGTTAACTTATTTTTACTTTTATTGGTTTTTGTTTGTTGTTCCTATATCCCACCTATAGGTGAGACCATAAGGTTTCTGTCTTTTTCTTTCTGATTTGTTTCTCTAGTTTCTTCCATGTCATCACAAATGCTTCATACTTGTTCCTTTTCGATTGCAGAATAATATTCATGGTGTAAGTATACCACATTTTTTCCCAACCATTCCTCAGTTTGGGGGCATTTGGGTTGTTTCCATATTCTGGCTATTGTGAATAGTACTGCGATAAACATCAGAGTTCAGGTGTCCTTTCGAATTAGTGTTTTGGTGTTCTTTGGGTAGATTTCCAGAAGTGATATTACTGGCTCAAAGAGTAGCTCCACTTTCAAGAGTTTGAGGGTCCTCCACACAGCTCTCTATAGGGACTGGACCAGTTTACATTCCCACCAGCAATGTAAGAAGCAATGTGTTCCTTTCTCTCCACATCCACACCAGTCCTTGTTGTTGCCCATTTTTTCTGATATGGGCCAGTCTTACTGGTATGAGATGGTGTCCCATTGTGGTTTTGATTTGCATTTCCCTGATTACTAGTGATGCTGAACGTTTTTCACGTCTGTTGGTCATTTGTGTTTCTTCTTTGGACAAGTGTCTTTTTAGTTCTCCCAGTTTTTGACTGGGCTTTTGCTTTGTTTTTGCTAAGTTCTGTGGGTTCGTTCAGACTCTTATCATTTGTATGGAGGGCAAAATTTTTTTCTCATTTGGTTGGGTTTCTTATGTTTTGATTCTTGTCTCTTTTGCTGTACAGAAGCTTTTTAGCTTGAGGCAGTCCCAGCTATTTATGTTTTCTTTCATTTTTTTAGCATCTGTAGATGTGTCCTGAAAGAGGTTCTGAAATATAAGTCTTAGAGTAATTTACCCATACTTTCCTCTGTGTGTTTTATGTTTTCCGGTCCTACATTGAAGTCTTTGATCCATTTTGAGTTGGTTTTTGTACATAGTGTGAGAGAGTTAGCTAGGTTCATTTTTTTTTTGACATGTATATAGTGGTCCGTTTTTCCCAGCACCATTTGTTGAAGAGGTTATCCTTGTTCCGATGTATCTTTTTTGCGCTCAAGAGGTACTGTTTAATAATGGTCACTTTTTCTCTGAATCTATAAAAGACTCATGATACTCATGATAGAGAATTTTGAAAATAAGTCATTTTCCTTAGGTAAAAATGAAAGTCATCTACTTCAGCTGCCTAAATCATTATGGATATTTTAATATAGTATTTGATTAGAAAAATAATATAAATATTTTAAGACACAAAAGCAAAAAAATGAAGTGAATGTTATGATTTCTAGATTTGGTTTTCTAAATATAGATGTTATTTTAATGTATATATATCCTGTTGAATGTGTTATTGTATTCTCGGGGTAGATACCTAGGAGAGGAGTGCTGGATTATCTAGTATATTTTTAATATTTTGAGAAACCACCATACTGTTTAGACTAGAGTACATTCCCACCAGTGTAGGACCAGTGTACAAGGGTTCTTTTTTCTCCACATCTTCATCAACATTTGTTTCTGGTCTTTTTTGATATGCGTCATTCTCAGGAATGTGAGGGGGTAACTCATCGTGGTTTGATTTGTATTTCATTGACAATAACTTTGTGTATAATATGAAAAAAATGGTCTAATTTTATTCTTTTACAGGTGGCTATCTAATTTTCCCAATACATCGTTTATATTTTTGGCTAGAACTTTTGTTTCACACTGTGTGTGTGTGTGTGTGTGTGTGTGTGTGCGTGTGTGTGTGTGTAAGATTACAATGAATAATGCCATGACTTTCATACACAAATATTTTTCTGGATGTTTTAACTACTTTGGGAGGACAGCTTCATATAAGAAAAGTAAATAAATAAAAGAATATCCACTTTGTTGAACACTCAATACATTTTGCCAAGAGGCTTTTCAAAATCTGCCATTGAAGAACTTCCAACGCGTAATAAACAAGAACATCTGTTTCTCATCCCCTGATAATATTCAGAATTATTATTTTTCCTGTCTGCTAATAAGTCAAAGTTCTTTCTCAAAGACTTTATGTGTATCTTGCATTATGAAGTGAAGTTGGGCATCTTTATTTATTGTGAAGTAATTCCTGGAGTGCAAGGACATTTGTGTATCCCCATTATAAACAGTAACTGCTACAGAACAGTACTTTCGAATGCTTTGGCCACTTTCTTATATATATTTTTTCATGTTTTTGTCTCACTGATTTTAAAAAGTCATTTAGCTATCAGATTTTTATTGCAATAGTTTATCCCCAATGTCTCACTTTCCATATCACCTTATTATTGGTAAGGTTTTTTTTAATTTTTTTTTTTTATGTAGTCAGACTCCTTGGCTTCTCATTTTCTGGTTTCCTCTATGTTTTTTCTGCTTTTTGAACTGTGTCCATTCTGAGGCAATTTTCAGTATAAATGTAACAAAGTTATCATGAGGGTGTTTATTGCTATGGTTGATACCTTTAATTTGCACAAAAAAGATTCAGTGCCTCAAGAGAGAATAATCTGAGCACTTGTGGGTATAGTCTGGATTCTCTAAGAAGTGAAAATGCAAGACTTTGGAAAGAACTTTTTTCCTTATAAGAATTCTTAAACTGCGGTCAGTTCTCTGCATCTGTAAAATTCAAGGGGAACTTTTCTCTCTCAGGCCTTGATGGATATGTGGCCACAAAATGGTTAAGGATCACTAGGAGTTCTTTAAAGAATTTTCATATTTGCCATTTGATTTCTTAAGTTTTCCATTTTTAACAGTTTTTCTTCAAATTCAGACATGGGCAAAGCTCACACTTCTTTCTGGGATTGCCGAGCATCAAATTGTGATTGAAAAACAATACTACAGAAAAGTGAGGAGGGCAAGAGACAGAACAGAGTTTGTAGCTATTTTTCTAGTACAAAAAAGTTGACACCACCCTCCCCCAAAAAAAAAGACTAGACTGAATAATAGTGACTAATGTTTTTGAACTAAAAGATAAATTATACACAATCTCTTTTGAGGTTGCTATCATAGTGAACTCAAACATTGTATCAGTCTGTGAGCAGGTCAGTAAGAATTCAGTAAATCATAAGTCCTAATATGTCCATTTTCCCACATAATTTAGACTTATAAAATCTCCCAATTGGATGGGGCTTTACAGGCCTATAACCCTGTCACAGTCCTACATCACCATTCTCTCCAAAACGTCTCCAACAACCAGTCACCATGTCTATGATTAAACTTTTTGAGGAATGGGGAATTCTCTGCTTTTTAAGACAATTCATCGCAGCATTTCTCCCTCCAGTCCTATTGCAGGAAGAGCTAAATTTTCCATTTATCTTACTGAAACAATGTAACCCATGTAATCAGACACACCTGCAGGAAATCTGCTGAAACATCTTTTCTGCCTTCCCAAATGCATGAGCTGAGGTATAATCAAAGCAGCATGGCATGGCTCTGTACTGGCCCTTGAAGAAGGTTTCTGAAACAGTGTGAAATTCTCAAAAGAGAGTGCTCATGGCAGAATTTAAATTATAAAAATCATGGAGTGAGGTACAAGCTGTACTGGTACTTACACTTTCTAATTTGGGGGAACAGATAATAGTTAATATGTGAGTGGGTGATCATGAAGATCTACAGTCCAACTCTTTCCACAAAAACTGTCTGGTTGCTTTGAAAAGATAAACAACTGGGCAAATAGTCTCTGTTTTGTCTTGGGGAAGTGACCCAATGCGAAGGCAAGCTGTCTTGTACACCAGATTGCAATGGGGAGAAAACAAGAGATTCCCACAGAACAATGGGAGAGAGGGATAAAGCTAGGTGGGCAGGAATTTTCTAGTGCAAATGTGCAAAAACACATTGAAATGTCTTCAATGTCTTGAAATGCTTATTTTTTAAAAGTAATGATACTATCTGTCCAAAAATAGTATGAGAGAGAGATGTAATTGGTCTGTTAATTTCTATATCACTCTCAGAAATAAAGAAGGAACATTCACTCTGAAACCCCAGGGAGAGGCAGAACTCAGTTAGGGTGAACTCATCACAACCTCCAGGTCCCTAAAACAAAAATTCTGCTCTAGTTAAACATTTTCTTCAGTCTTGCTCTCTGCTTTAAATTCTTTCTGTAAAAGGTTTCATCATAAAGATTTTTTAATGATTATCTGTTTATTTATAACATATACTAATAATGTGACTAAAAGTTACAAGCTACATCTAGTTACAAGCTACACCTAGTTACAAGCCACATCTGGTTACAAGCCACATCTACAAATCACATGTACAAGCCAGAAACCAGTTGCTCGACTCTTGACTCATTATTTTTCCTTTTTCCTCTCAGTTAATAGAACATAGATAGCAGAGTTGTGTCTATATGCCTGTGTGTGCGCTCGCATGCCCCACTGCATGATATAAATGTGTTTGTTGCTCTAGTTCAAAGTCAAGTATATTTAAAAGACGTTCTTTTATAAATTAGGTTAGAGCAGAGAGATGGGCTGACAGACAGGAAAACAGATAGATAGATGACAGATGCTCATTTATTTCAGAAAAGTTTTTGTTCCTATCACCAAAACCTGAACATGATTGTATTTTCCTTAAAAGTTTTTTTTCTTCCATATGTTATGTGTTTCATGACTCTCCTGCATGAGAGAACTGAATTTACAGTAAATGATACCATGGGCTTCCTCTCCAGCGCATGGACTTCTACAGACAGTAGCTTCCAATTTTTATTTGCTTAGCCAAAGATTTTTCAAGAACATAAGATAAGATTTCAGAGTCTGATTAAGAAGGAAATGGCAATGGCAATTTATTTCTGATGTTAAACGTTTAGAATAAGTCAAAGAACAGACTTAGAAAGCATAAAATTGTTTAAAAGACATGCCTTCTTGTGGAATATAGGGAAAACAAACAAAAGGACAAGTAAAATGTAAAATTGTCAGAAGAACTGAAGCATAGAGCAAGAGAGGGGAGGGGAGTAAAATTGGGCGAGGGATGAGCGCAAGAGATTACACAACTTGTATACTATATTATATATAATATGTATATATGTGCCATCAGTTTTAAAAATTTCAATTAAAAAATTTAGTTAAAAAATAAATAATAAAAAACATGCCTTCTTAACTTTCTCCTCTGTATAGTCAACTCTCATTTATCTAAAAGAAGACTATCATCATATGAATCATTCATGTATTGTTCTCATCGGTAAAACCAAGGAATGACACATATTCTCCATCATCATTCTTCTCTTGCCTTTTTGACTTGGGGAAAAACACAGCTGGAAATCCAGGTCCTGCATCTCCACAACTTATTGGCATGATTGAGCCTCTGGTATCAGCCAATCCCACTGCTCTTCCTACCCCTGCCTGTCTATATCTAGCAAATGGATGCCTGTTGAACCCTACACTGCTTTCCAGTTTCCTGACTACCTTGTTTGTGTATATCACACACCATCTCTCACCAATAAACTCCAAAGTAACCATGTATCTTACTGCAGAGGCTCATGATACACTATCAGCTTCATAATCAGCTTCATAGAGTGTGAGGCTTTTCCAATAAATCACTGAATCAAGCCTTAGATCCACTACACCAGGATGAAAAGTCACCCAAAGACCAACTGAAACCCCAGAGAGAGGGAGACTTCAAGCTGACTCTAAAAAGACCATGGTGCTGATGCTTGTGCTAATAACTCACCCCTCATCTCTCCAGGGAGACATCAAACCATTCAGGCAGGATGAAAATGTCCAGATGTATTTGGCATGACATGTTCCGAATATCGCTGACTACTACCTTGCAGGTGGGCCTTATGCTGGGCAGACCTGACCTCCTGCGTGGTGGGGTGTGCATTCCCTCGAAAGTCTGCAGAACCATCCTGTGTTTTAGCATTCGGACAAGCCCAAGATTGACTTTGACATCCGTACTTGGGGGCCCACTGTAACTCAAAAGGGCAGAGAAATATTCACATTAAGATTAGTAAGTGTGTCAGCTGCCAAAGAATGCATTTCCTTCTCAGGAAGGAGATGAGATTGCCTGGATTTGGTGGCAGAAAATACCATGACCTGCAACGCCACCACCTCTGTGTCCTACATGGGGGCCCAATGAACATGACCTCCTACTGTCATGTTGGATGGCTCCTACTGTGATCTAAGACGGCCAACTCCTCTGTACCTGCAGATGGCACCAAATGGCCCTGCAGCCTTGGAAGACCCCCCCCCCAAGAGCTTATCCCCAGAAAGTCCACGTAACTCAGGGGAAAAGTGTGTCTTTCCAGGATCCGGAGATGGCAGCAAAGCTCTATTTCGAAGGGGCCTAGTAGCCAGGGCAGGCTCCACTCACCAAGGTTCCAGGCCTCCAGTCGAGGGCTGGTGGCTGGGTTTCACTGTTGAGGAAAATGCAGCAGCAGCAGCATGGTTATTGTTGTTAGCTCAATAGCCAGGTCACCTTCAGTTTAGGTATGACTGCATAGCTGAGGAAACCTTCCCCACAGTATACAGGCAACCCACTATGGGATACCTACTGCGAACACTTATTTGGGAATATAACCCCAGCAGCAAGGGGGGGGGGAGGCAAAAATAACTGAGTTAGGGACTACATAAACTGAGAAGCTTCTGTTGCTCAAAAGAAAACATCCCTGAAAGAACAAGGCAACCGCAGAATGGGAAGGAATATTTGTATACCATACATAGGACCAGAGGTTAACCAGCGCTATCCAATAGCAAAGTAAAAATGCACCAGTGAAAAGATGGACCAAGGACCTCCAGATGTTTCTCGTAGACGGCACTCAAAAGGCCTACAGAATGAAAAAATGTTCAACATCACTTATGGCAAGATAAATGCAAGTTCATTTTCTTATTAATCATTTTCTTATTTACATATTTATGTAGACATGTATATATGTGTGTGTACATATATATATTACATCATTGCATTCCCTGGGGTTCTCCCTCCACCTTATCAACCATGAAACTTCACCTTTGGCCAGTGGAGATTTCACAGAGTTTCATGGGGTTCCCCTGGAAAAGTGGGGTACCTCACTTTGACTTTGGAGGTTCACAGAATGGTGATCCCTTGGCAACTTGGGGCATGTCATTTGAGCATTTGGGGGTTCACAGAGAGGGAGCTCCCCTGGCAAAGCCAGTCCTCCCACTTTGGTCTTGGGGGTTCACACAATAGGGGCTCCCTTAGGCTAAAGGGTTCTCAGCTGAGCTCAGTTGCTGGCAGTGGAAGGTGACCATAGGCGCTCATTTAAGTGGTGATTTGATGGCTACTCTGCTTGATCAACAGCCCTCATTGCTACACAGTGGGTCGCAAAATCATCAAGTGTTTTGCAGGGGCTCCTCCTGGAAGCTGAACTGATCTTGGTGACGAAAGGGAGCAGAAAGATGAAAGGCTGACAGGTAGCCCCTCTGTGGCTGTGATGGTTCATTTTATGTGTCAACCTGGCTGAGCCTCAGCGTGCTCAGAAAACTCATCAAACTTTTTTCGGGGTGTTTGTGGTCTGGTTTAACTTTGAGTTGGTAGGCCGAGGAGACCATTGCCCTCCTAAGTGTAATTGGGTCTTGGCCATCCAGTTGAAGGTCTTAATGGAATCTAATGATCAACCCTTCTTCAAAATAAAAGAGCCTCTACGAAACTCTATGAAACCATATATTCCAGACTATACTCAAACTAGGTGACATGTAGTAGACCAAGAATTATAAATTTTAAATGATGTACATCATTTAGCACAGCCTCTAGGAACAATTAAAGCTCATGCATTTGTGACAGGTCCTATATATCCATTCAAACTGGGTGATCTGATCAGATCAGATGCTAAACACTTGGAAAACAGGTATACCAGAAGCAAATTGTTCCAAATCGGCTTTCAGTAACTCACTGGTTACAATAAGAACATTTTCAAGGACCACACAGGGGCAGAATGAAGACATGGGTGCTGAAATGACCATCCTTATATAATTCATCACAAAGTTTTATTAAATATCTGCTCAACTAGTGAAGGATAAAATAGACAAGTAGTAATATGATTTAACTCACTCATCTAGCCAGTTTAAATAACTGATCCTTAAGTCTACACCACCACATCTAGGTTCAAAAAACCAAGAAAGCAAGATTCAATTTCATAGCACTGTTTTCTGATGTCAATCTGCTCGGTTCTACCTAGCACAAGAAAGGCTGTATGATGGCCACACATGTGTCTGACCAACATATGAGGCAGAACACAAAATGGAATACTTCAGAAAGGAGGGATGTCCACACTGGAGGCAGAAGAAACCAGCAGCTGGGACTATCCAGTCGATTCTGAGGTCTCCCCAGATGTGCTGGAGTTTCTTCTCTTTTTTACAGTTGGAGCAGATGAAAAACATGAACCAGTAAGATAGACTTGGAATTACATACAAATAGTAATTCCAAGAACACACTAGACTTTAGCATGTGATTAGAGCTTGCATTTTGTAATTCCTGGATATATGACTGTCCCTTGCCATTAAAATACTGACTATGTGGAGAGAAAGTGACACGCAGCTGGTGGGAAAGCAAACTGGCCCAGCTACTATGGAAAGCTGTGTGGAGGACCCACAAACAACTGAAAGTGGAACTAACATTTGACCCAGCAATCCCACTACTGGTAATTTTCCCAAAGGATACAAACACACTCATTCAAAAGGACACCTGTATTCAGATGTTTATTGCAGCACTATTTACAATAGCCAGGATATGAGAACAACCCAAATGCCCCAAAACAGATGAATGGGTGGGAAAGCTGTGGTCTATGTACACGATGGAATTTAATTCATCAATCAAAAAAAGACAGACTTTTGTCATTTGCAGCAACATGGATGGAGCTAGAGGGAATCATGTTAGTGGAAATAAATCAGAAAAAAAGAGAAATACGGGATGGTCTCACTTATATGAGGGATAGAGGGAAAACAAGCAAACAAATGGACAACAAAATTTTTAAACTGTTTACAAAACTGAAGCATAGAGCAAGAGAGGGGGAAGGGTAAAATCGGGGGAGGGGAGGACACAAGATATTAAGATGGTTCATAGTTGCTAAGATGGTGGAAGAACCTCAGGGTAGACAATGATCATACATATGCATAATTTTAAAAAACTGAATCAAAAAAATAAAAAATAATGAAATACCGACGATAGTGTTATATTGACTATAGTAGCAAAATCATTCATTTCCCACATTCTTGAGGCAGGCTACAAAACCCTCAATTAAGCAATTTTCTGTAAAAACCTAGTAGGTCTCGGTTATCCTGGAGTCTGCCTCCTTCAGTCTTTATCTCCAAGAAATGCGGAGTGCTTTCCTTCCCATGTATTAGCAGAACATCTTCGATGCACTTCCCACCTATGAAATCTTTGACAGCACAACTGAACTTCTCGCTTCTGGCCTCTTGCAAGTACCTGCCCCTGGAAGCAGCAGCCTTGAGAAACATGGCTGGTGATTTTGCAAAGCCAGCAGAAGCGCTTTTCGGGGAGCAGAGGCTGCAGGGGCAGTGTGAGTGGCAGCAACAAGTGGCAACTGGCCTCTGGGTAACGTGCCCTTTCTTGTTCTGCTGCTCTGCATCCATCAGTTTTTAACTGGCTCCCAACATTCATCTTTCTTTCCTTAAAATACATAGTTTCTGCTTCTCTGGTTGGACCCTGACAAATACAGAGTTTTTGCCCTCATGGTTCAGCCTTCTCCGTTTGTACCTTACAGTATTAAATGGTGAATTAAATGCTTCATTCATATGTATCGGGTTACTGAGAATTTCACAGATTCAGTTACAGGCACATTTCCTTAACCCTCCTTATTTTATCATTTCCTAATTCTTTCTCCAAGGGAGATTTGACCTTGTAATCTATATCACATATATAATAGTATAACTAGAAGAAATTGGAATCAAATTAATGAATTATTCCTTGTTTATTAATCATTTTGTTGTCACATATTTATGTAGACACGTATATATGTGTGTATAATATGTATATACAAATATATGTATATAGAACATCATTGCATTTAGGCCCCTCCCCCATTCTCCCTCCACCTTATCACCCCTGAACCATCATCTTGATCTTCTTATGTTTCTCCCTTCCCTGATTTCCCCCTCCTCCTCCCCTCCCTAACTGCTTGCCCCAGTTCTGCTGTCAGCTTAATTTGACTTATTTTTTGCCTTTTGTTTGTTATTCCTATAGCCCATCTATAGGTGAGACCATCTGGCTTCTGTCTTTTTCTTTCTAGCTTATTTTGGCCAGAAAAATATACTTCCCTCTAGGTCCATCCATGTTATCACAAATGCTTCCTATTTGTCAGTTTTGATTGCAGAGTAATATTCCATTGTATAAATATACCACATCTTTTTCAACCTAGTGAATTATTCTTGATTTGACTCTTTTGCACTAAAAGAAAGACATTTCAATTCACTTCAAAGAGGATACTTATAAACCGTTAAGTTTCAGCAAGATGGGAACACTGAAAAAGATCACAGTTCACCCCTCCCCGCTAAGCATAAACAACAAAATAACAGACAGATTAAAACTAACAACTGCTGAAAATGACTTAGGACCATAATTCCCGCGAGGGAAAAAGACACGGCAGAGAAAGCTGGGCAATGGCAATCTTGATGGAATGCTACTATGTCAGCGTGATCTCAGAAGGAAGCTGGATACAGTCGGATACACACCGGGACTTTAGAATTTGGATGGTGGTGGGTGTTTGCATTTTTAAATTTAAAAAATTAAAAATAACTTTTTAAGAACAGACTACTTGGTCTTGCTCTTTTTAAAAGAATGTTTTTATTTTCTCATTTCCATAAAACATCGGTTGTATTGGCATATTTATTCTTCCCTTCAGGAGCCCTCCCACCAATAATGTACCTGTATACCACCACCCTGCTCCTCTCCCCCTCCCCCTTCCCCACTCTGCTCACTCCAACTCCCCTCTGCCTGCAAGTGGTAGATTGATTCTTGGCCCTTTGATCTCTTCTTTTTTCTTGTTTGGAGTAGACTTTCCTGGGTGAGGACTTGCACTCCTGGGATACTGTAGACCAAGCTGTTTAAATCCCCAGGTGGGCAGCCAGGCCGAGTAAGTCAGGACCCTCTTGCAGGGCAGATGTATGATCTGGTTCCCCAGGTTCCTTTATTGTGGCCCTTCCTATGGCAGAGAAAACCGTCACCTTTTCTCCAAACCGGTGTGTTCGCTGGGTTCCTCCTCATTCATGCTGGCTGTCACCTCCATTCTGATGTCTGTCGCATGATATTGCTTTGAGACTTAGAGTTCTGGCATCTGGTGCTGGGAACCCAACTCCCAGCCACTGGTCATGGAGCAGTTCCCCAGGGGGGACAGACTTCAACAGGTAGTTGGTCCAGCTCCTCTCCTCGCTCATACTTTGCAGTTCCACCATAGGGCTGCAGCCACATCTCTGTGGTTTTCCTACCCCATTGCAGAAAGAGGTAGGCTCGCACACATTGCACACATCTTGGACCCAGGGTTTGGTTCCCTAGATGCCAGAGACCTTGCAGGTGGAGCTCTGTGACAGAGCATCATAATAGTTTCATAATCTGTGTCTTCTGGTTCCCACCACGCTCTCTTCGGGTCCTTTCTAGGTGATGAGTGTATCCAGGGTCTGTATTTGATCCTCCCCTCTCCTGTATGTCTGTGGCTGCAGTGCCTGGTTTTCTCATTCCTAGTGCAGATCTGGTTGAAGTGGTAGGAAACCCAAGGAGGACCATCCCCCTAAATCCCCACCCTGCAGAGGTGCCCAGCCCCCAGCCCTGGACCACATGGAGGCAGAGGCTCTCTCCACCTGCCTGAGACCCCTAGGCCCTGAGACCCCAATGGCATGGGACTCAGAGACCTGCTCCACCCCCACCTGCAGCCTAGGCCAAGATGGGGGTGAACTTGGGCCCTCCCTCAGGGCCCAGGCCATCAGGGAGAATTCAGCTCCCATCTCTGATCTGACTAAGACACGGTCTTGTCTTTTTTCGTATGGCATAGCATGATGTCTGGCTGAAGAAAGGATGCCCATGCTGAGTGCTTAAGGCTAAGCACCCTGTTTCTACTCGTGATGATGTGGCGTTATTCTTTCTCCAGCAGATCCATGCTTCATTTTTACAAAAGCATCTAAAAATACTAGCAAACTGGTCCAGCCACTATGGAAAGCTGTGTGGAGGACCCTTAAACCACTGAAAATGGAACTACCCTTTGACCCAGCAATCCCACTTCTGGAAATCTACCCAAAGGAGACCTCAATACTTATACAAAGGGACAAAACACCTGTACTCGGATGTTTATTGCAGCACTATTTATAATTGCAAGGACATGGAAACAACCCAAATGTCCCAAAACAGATGACTGGATGAAAAAGATGTGGTATATATACACAACGGAATATTGCTCATCAATTAAAAATGACAAACTTGATGCATTTGAAATAAGATGAATGAGCCTAGAAGGAATCATATTAGCAGGAACAAGTCAGAAAGAAAAAGACAGAAACCAAGCAGTTTCACTAATATACGAGATATAGGAAAAACAAACAAGAGACCAGGAGGAAAAGTCAAAACAAGCTAAACTAAAGTACACTACTGGGGCTTGGGGGGGTGGGTAGGAGTGGTCAGGAAGAGGAAGTGGTGGGTGAACCCCGGGGAATACAAAGATGTGAAATATATATATATTTTTTTTAAAAAAAAATAAATAATAACATGAAAATACTATTCTGATTACGTAGCTTAACTCATAGAAACCATGGTAAGAAACAGTTATTTTTACAAGGAAACTTGAGCCCCAAAATTACTTCTTAGTTATATGATTCTCAAATAACTGCCATATTGCCCGTTTATACCCAAGAAGATTCAATTGATTGGTCTGAAAATTGACTAGAGTCTTTTATGCTCTTCTGATGATAGGAAAACCACTTAACAAATAAGTCTTTTATTTTTAACCAATATCTTCTAAAGAAACTACAAAGGGACCAGCTGGCAGAAGGAGGCTAGAGTGTTTGAAGATTAATTCTGAATCAGTTTAGAACACAACCTGGGAAGTGGGGCAGAAGCAGACCATGTGAGTGAACAACAAATGAAATATAGTATTAAATTATCTCTGAGACACATGTGGACCCTAAATCTATTGACATAAATGTGAATAAATGTGTCTTGAATTGAGGATGGAAACTTTGATTTGGTAGATAAAATATAAAAGAATATGTTTTATTTTATAAAATAACAGTACTACATTTTCCAAATCTTCATTTGAAATGACTATCAGTTAAGAACATTGATACCTAAGGAATCAGTGATAATTCTAAGTCTCAAAAGTCAACTACTGCCTTTCTTTGAGCTGCCAGATACCTTGGAAAGCGGTCACTTGGAGCATGGTGACCAATCGAAGTCTTGTTCTTTATAAATACCTGTTAGTTGCCCTTAGTTTCATGGTTGTGGACTATTCTCAAACCCCAGGTAACCTCTCTGCGAATATGTTCTACCAGCTCTCGGAAAATGAAAGAAACAATGAGTTAAGGCATCCTAGAACTTCACCAGATCTTAGAAAACTTTTCAAGATGTTAAAAGGCTTATCCAAAGTCTTTTTCACATCAATAATTGGGACAGGAAAACAACCCAAACCTTCAACTCAGCACATCTTTTCTCCATTCTGGATGGAGTGTTTGGAAACATCCCCACAAGCAGAAGACCCCTTCTACCATGTCCAGCTCATGGTCGATCATTACACCTCCATTCACTCACCTTTGAGATCTTTGGAATCCATTTCAGCCTGACAACAAATTCTCAGTTGTGGTTGACCATCAGTCTGGAAGGCATAGCATTTTATTTTATTTTATTTTTAGACATAGCATTTTACATCTGAATTCATTTTCAAAGAGGAAATATTTTTATTTCCTCTTATTTATTTTATTTCCTGCTTATTTTTAAGAAATTTTTATAGTGCTTTTATCCAGGTTGATTATCAAAACTATCAATGTCATTGTAAATTTATCAGCACAAAGGTGATGGATAAGAGCAAATAGACTTTACCACCTTACGTGCACATAATTTTATAAAACAATATTTTAATGTATGTAGCTTTTTATAACAAACTTTATAGTCTAGAGGTTATATATCAACAGTTGGAGAACTATTTAAAAAATCTCTTTTTGTAGAGACAATAAACAAAACAAGAAAAAACCCAACTGAATAGGAAAAAATCTTTGCCTTATACACATGATAAAGTACTGATAAAAAATATCCACAAAAAACTCACACAACTTAGCAAAAAATCCCAGTCAGAAAATGGAGTGAAGATCTAGAAAGACAATTCTCCAAAGAGGAAATACAAATGGCCAATAGGCATATGAAAAACTGCTCAACGTCACTAATAATCAGGGAAATGCAAATCAAAACCACAGTGAGACATCATCTTACATCAGTAGGAATGGCCCATATTAAAAAGGTTGGGGACAACAGCAAATACTGTCATGGATATGGAGATAGAGGAACTCTTACAGTGCTGGTGAGAATGCAAACTGGTCCAGACACAATGGAAACCTGTGTGGGGAACCCTTAAACGACTGAAAATGGAACTACCATTCAATCCAGCAATCCCACTTCTAGGAATCTACCCAAAGGATACAAAAACTCTAATCCAAGAAGACACTTTTACCCAGATGTTTATTGCAGCACTATTTAGAATAGCCAGGATATGGAAACAACCCAAATGCCCCAAAATAGATGAATGGTACAGAAAGCTGTGTATGTACACGTTGAAAGCCTTACTATTCATCAATCAAAAAGGACACACGTCATTCACAGCAATGTGGATGAAGCTAGAAGGACTCATGGTAGCAGAAACAAGCCAATAATGCTTCTGATGTGGTTCAAGTAAAGCAGCAAGAGGAAGAAGGAAAAGGAGAAGAGAAATTATGCTGCAGGAGGGCATAGTACCTACTGGAACTGGGAATAGATAAATATTCTTTTTCTTTATATCATCTTCTCTTGGGAATCGAACTTCCAGGCCACTAGTGCCGTGGTGCCAGCTCAATGCAGCTGCCCCACTCACTCATAGGCAAGATGGCCTTGCATGCTCCTCATGACGACTGTGCTTTCAAGTTGGCTAATGATGAGAAACTTTCCTTAGTATGAGAAATTTTTCTGAGAGAAAAGATTGCGCTTCCTCGTAAACTGCTCCATCCGTAGCAGCTGTTTGTCCTTGAAACTAAAGTGCACACTTTAGTATAGCTGGATCACTCTTGAGAGTCCCATGTGGGAAGGACGAATAGGACAGAAGAGATTGATAATGATCGGAGAGCAGTCAACTCACAGACCAGGGACCACAGAACATGTTCTGAATTGGTCCAATTTAATGCAATAATGAACATCCTCATATATCTTGGCAAGGAAATAATCACAGTGATCTAGCAAGGAAGGTGACACTTGATTCCAAAAGCATATGTGCAGGGATAAGGGTGATAATACAGGAATCTACCTATGGGGCAATCATCATTATCTATTAGTCAAAAATCTCCTGAGACATTACAAAGAGATTAGGAGACTGTGTCACAGGTGAGAGACCTGCCATTGACCACCCTCTAGTGTGCCGGGGGGCGGGTATGATAGATAAAAAGTGTTCTTTTTATCTTAGAGCACACCTCTCACCCTGTATCAACATCTCTCAGAACACCAGGTAATGGTAAACATCTAACACACCACGTATTGATAAGCATCTTAATAAAAAGGTACGTGAACAATTGTGAGCAGAGCAGATCCAAGAATCTCTCCCCCCAGCCTGCCCCACTTAACTTTCGTCTCCTTTCTTCACTCTTGATGATTGCCCACGTCACAAAGCTTTGGTGCTTGACCTGTGCCTGATTCATGCCAACCTTTCAGAGGAAAGATGTTCAAACTGGAAGGTCAGAGATAACGAGTTAATCAAGGAAACATCAGCTGAGGTAAATGGCTTTGAACAAGCATTTTAATGTCTCTTTTCCCTGAATCCCCCCAAGAGAAATGCAGAGAACCCCAGGTTGTGAGTGTTTCTGACTTTACCCAGAAGAGAAGAATGAAGAGAAATCATCTTAAGCACTTTTAACAAAAAAAGTCTAAAGTGCTTGCTTTGTGGCTAGGATAGTTCTATGTGGTAGGATCCAGAGATAAATAAACCATTGCTCTTAGAGTCAAAAGAAACCAGAAAAATGAATCCATTCATCAAGCTATGCTATATATACTGAAGATGAATGCAAGGTGATCTGGGGCACAAAAGATAAACTCTACCTCTGCCTAGGGGGGAAGGGCAGAAATGTCATGAGCAAAGACTGACATAAGTGTCACCATTTGAGTAGATCCTTATAACTAAGTAAAAAAAATGTTATGCAAGGGGCTTGGCACAGAAGTTTTGGAAAGTGCTGTGGCTTTCCTGGGATGTAGACCAGGAGGGAGAGCGGTTGGCAGCCGTTCAGAGAGGTGTTGGACCAACAGGCTGACTTAGGGTGGGAAAGAGCTCATACACCAGACCATCACCCTTGCAGGATGGCAGGAAGGCCCTCAGGACAGACGCCTCTAACTGGTCGGAGGAATAGACATTCAAGGAGCAGGGTTTGTCCAAGACCTGGAGAGGCAGATACTTAGTCTTCAATCGCAAGCTTTGCCACCAGTCAAAATCAACTCAGAGTCTAGTCAGCAGCCTGAGGGACATATGCCTGGGATGCCTTTTGTCCTCCTGCCCTCCTGTCTGATTGCTCCATCTCTCTGTCTCTCTTCTGTCTCTCTGTCTTCCTATCTGTCTCTGTCTGTCTGTCTCTGTCTGCCTGTCTCTCTGCTTCTGCTTACGGTGTGGTTTCCTTTTCAGATGATACATGTTTGAAAAACATTAAGTTTCCAGGATTTGGATGACATGGAACTCAACCACGTGGCTAGCAAAGGTTTTGCACCTGTCACTAGCTAAGTTGCTCAGCAGTATATGTTGGGGTTCATGGGCCAAATTAATAGCATCCTTTTGTCAAGTTTGGAACAGATTAGAACTAAGAATCAACATACATCTAATCCTGAGCACACTCCCAGCTAGACCAGAGCTTCCTATCATTTGACCCAGGGTTCATGTTCATGAGGGTCAAGTTCTCAGTCTTTGGGAGAATTCTCAGGCAATAGGGAGAACCAAATTGTCCAGTTCTTTTATATTAAACCTAGACTAAGAAGAGCAGCTAAAATAGTTTTCTTGTAGTATATGTACTTTTTTAACTGCCAATTTTCAGATCAGAAATCTCTACCACTCTTATCACAGAGTTTCCATGGTTCTCATGGTGTAGTACACAAAACAAAAAACCATCTTCCATAGGGTTTCAAGTTTTTATTAAACTAGGAACATTTTTTATAATTGCTGCCATTCTCCTATATTATCATTTTGAAAGAAAAGATGTTTAACCAAAATTGCAATATGCCAGGTACTTCTTTAAAGTGAATAAAGTTAGCCTTATGGGGAAAAAAAAATCAATATTATCTACAATTTTTACATTTTACTAAGAGTCAGGGAAAGCATTGTTATAGTTTGGTTTTATAATCCATTGATCTCCAGCATTAGACTGTAGGATACAAAACATGGTTTAAATATAGAAGGAATGAGAACTAGTCATGGACATTTTTTACTCAGGCAAGTATTTACAAAACCTTGATTCATATCAAAATTTTTACAAAGCAGCTTCTCTCCCATTGGTGGCTTTCTCAGAAAACAAAATTATGATTTTTTTTTAAAAAATTACATATATACAACAGTACAAATCAAATGAAAAGCTGGAAGTCTGATTTAATGCTGAACATCAAAATTTTGCCCTGGGAACTGCAGGCTTATGTTGCCTGGGGTACCATGGACTCAAGCGATCCCCAGTCTCAGCTTCCCAGGTACCTGGGAGCCACCTGGGTGCCACCATGCCCAGCTATTTTTTGAGACCAGGTCTCACTATGTTGCCCAGGGTGGGTCTTGAACCTGCAGGTTTAAGCTATTCCTAGTCTCAATCTTGCTTCATGAGCTGCAATTAAAGTCACATGCCACCGTGCCTGGACTTTAGACAACAAAATCAACAGCATGCATAAAATTCAAAGACCAAGTTGGCAAGATATATTTCTCACGGCAAAAGTAATGTTTTTCCAATGGATAGAAGCAGGTTTTTGACTAGCAAATGGTTCAATAAATTTAAGGACAGAAGCTGAGAATAAAGGAATGATGTCTGCAAGGTCCTTTTCTAAAAGTATGTTTTGAGTATCTGTACAATTTGATGCTCATCTGTCTTTGTGAATATTTTCTCTTCTGATCCTTCATCCTAATCGTCTTCCCTATTCCCAGCAACAAGTATCGACCCCTCATGTGCAAAAAGAAATTAATCTTTAGGGAAGGGTAAATCAAATTTGCATCATTAAGAACACAGCCTCATCTCTGAGCAAATCAGCACTGCAAAACAGTGCAAGAACTGTTCAAAAACAAAACAGTTCAAGAACAATTGACTATAGGCTATTTTAAATGCTGAAAAATTAGTTTTATTTGACTCAAAGGCAAATTATTCAAAATCAATGGCACTGTATCATGGAGCACTAGTAATAAAGAGATATGTCTTAGATAAAGGAACACCTTTGTCTATTCTCATCAGCTTCTGTAACACTAGAGATGGTTCTTGACAAGTCTCTTATGTGTGATGGCAGACCCCTAACCTAGGAATGTCCCACCAAAGAGACATGAAAGATAAAAGTGTTTACCCCCACCAATATTTTTCCTCCTAGGTAATGAATTCTCCATCCTCCATCCTACCCCACGTGTGCATACCACGGGATTCTGGTTTTTTTTCTTTTCTTATTGCTTTAGTGTAGTCATTCCTTGCCAAGGTCTATAAGGTGGTCCCAAGCTCAGAATAAATTGACTTGACTCGTGCTCACCAAGTCCCCACTTGTGAGTTCTCCTCTCAGATGTTATCAATCTCTTTCATTCTTCTTCTTTTCCCACATGTGGCTCCCAACATTGTATGTATACACTGTCAACAAGCATTGTTAATAGAGACATTGTAGGATACTTAAAAAGCCATGACACAGTCCTTCTCTCCAGGAACCCACATAAAACAGATAAATGATGCACAGCTCTCCTCAGAAGTAGCTGAAGTAGACCCAGTGCTGAGCTCCCCTGGGCTCAGAATAGGTCCATGGCCAAGGTAGTGATAATGAAAGGCACCAATAAAATGAATTTTTAAGACATCATCTTTGATACATTTTATTCAGAGTTTTAGTCTTTGGTCTTAAGAACTCTAGAAAAGTTATTTTGATTTTTATAAATATAAATAAATCTTACACAATGATTAAGTTATATATGTGCATATACTTTTAATTAAAAAGATACAGGCATCAGATTTCCCAGGGAACAATTT